>PHNY01299516.1:2874-27362 GCA_003724115.2 Anethum foeniculum
GTTAGCATGACAAAAGACCTTTCAGCCACACATTTATAGTTTATTTATGATGCATTTCATACTAAAAGTCTAAGAAATGACAAAGCCAAACAAATATTAATTTACCTCTGGTGCAGCACATGAAAAATTACAGACAATGTTAAAAATTCTATAATAACTTCGAAAAATAAATCATATAGATAAAACCGAGTGACAGAACCAGAATTTCGGAAGATCCAAAATAATGTGCATTTTCTAAATATCAGCGGTGGCTAGCTAAGAAAAGCCAGGATTTCAGCCTAGTTTTGTTGTCCTTGGTCGAACGGTCCCTGATGAACATGGTATTTTGAAGCTGCAGAAATTGTTTCAGAGTCTCAGTCAAACATAGGTTTCATGCGAATCAAAAAGCCATTATTTGCGAGTGTGTTGTCGATAGCCTTTTATTAGTCTATGATAATCTTACTTTCGCTTTGATCATCTTTTGCTTTATCTTTTTGTCGCTTCAAAATTGATCATGTACTTTGTATAAATTAGTATTAGTATTTGTAAGAAAGACATGACTCCAGTATGTAACATCCATATTAAAATCAAGGCACTCAATATTATTGATGTAACCTGTCTTACTAAATAAAAGAATAATAATATTGAAGTAGGAATTGGTGACCCCTTGATATACTCGGACCACCTTCACTCCTCTTACCGGATGTCAAGAGTTCTAATCTTGTCAAAAATAAGATGCGCCTGTTACAATGTACATTATGCGAAAATAAGATTTAAAACATGCAATGTGGTAGCATTACAGTTAAGAATTAGTGATAAAAGACAGAGGAGAAAGTAATGGATCAAATTTCAAAATAACAGAAGCTTTATTCCCAAGCAACCTCTCTACCAGAAAAGCTGTTATTCCATAGACAGTAAGTAGGTCACACTTGTGCTCCTTTGAACTCAAACACACCTTTCAATCATTCTGAAACTTCAAATAAGTATTGTTACACATCCATCCTCTGTCCAAAATAAGGGACAAAAAGCCTTAAATAAGTGATCTCAGAATACCAAAAAAGTAGAGATTATACATTCATTAGAGTATTTAGAACTTAATAATGTAAATCGAATCGGACTTTGTTCTAGTTAAATTTAAATTTAATTTATTAGCTCGTATTTGAGTTAGAATTAACAAATGCACTTGTTCTTTTGAGTTCTGATAATATGCAGTCGAGGGTTTTGATGAACATATATTTTAAAGCTAATTCTTGAACAATTAAACCTTTAAGAGAGTTATGTCATATAAGCAATGCCTGATTCGGTCAAAAAGGTTACTCCACTATCAAATTAGTTGTAGTACCTTTACTAGTTATGAGTCTTATGACCAGCAGTTGGAACAGAACAATATTAAGTTCACTCTTCATGCATCATATTCAACAACTGTGTACTAACAGATACAACACAATCAACAATGCAGCCATTACATGTGGTTCTCCCTCTCCTCTTCTTCCACTTCTCTCATCTCCAAGCTCTCCTTTATTCCGACACACAATCTTTACTAACATTCAAATCATCTTCAGACACTTCGAACAAACTCTCTACATGGACTAATGCAACTGATCCTTGCACATGGTACGGCATCAACTGTCTGCACAATCGAGTTTCTCGTCTCGTTCTTGAAAACCTTGAGCTCACTGGTACTTTCACGTCTCTTGGCTCGCTAACTCACCTCCGAGTATTGAGTCTTAAACGTAACAACCTTTTCGGTTCTTTACCTGATATGTCTAATTTTACTTCACTAAGACTAGTGTTTTTGTCTCATAACAAATTTTCAGGGGAATTTCCTCTGTTTTTGTCGAGGTTGTATCGTCTTGATTTGTCGTATAATAATCTCTCTGGTCATATTCCGGATAATGTGAATAATCTCACTCACATTCTTACTCTCCGTCTAGAAAGTAATCACTTCTCTGGTAAAATTCCGAAGATTAATTTAATAGATCTTCTGGACTTCAATATTTCTGGTAACGAATTGACTGGCAAAATACCGAAATCACTTTCCAGTTTTCCTCCAAGTGCATTCGTTAATAATGTTCTCCTTTGTGGAGCTCCGCTCCAGAAATGCAAAAATGACTCAACTCGACCAGTAGCTATTGCTTCGCCATCAAGTAAACCAACGACAAATGCATCTTCTCCGAAAAAAGAATTGCCTATCTCATCGGGAAATATTAAGCACAAAAGTGGAAGCAAGTTTAGTACTCTGGCAATAATCGCAATTGTGATTGGCGATTTTGTTGTGTTAGTTGTGTTTTCACTGCTCTTATTCTGTTATTTCCGGAGGAGCTCAGGAGAAAATCACGATACAGGTCCTGGTTCGGGTACAGAGACAAGTCGGATTACTAAAGGGAAGAATGTAGTGTATTCGTCGAATCAGCACCCGACAGGTCAGCCCGGGTTTGAGGGAGGTAAAATGGTGTTTTTTGAGGGGGCTAAAAAGTTTGAGCTGGAAGAATTGTTAAGGGCTTCCGCGGAGATGTTGGGAAAAGGAGGGTTCGGAGTGGCATATAAGGCGGTGTTGGATGATGGCAATGTGGTAGCAGTGAAGCGATTTAAGGAGCATGGGAGTAATGTGGGTGGAAAGAAAGAGTTTGAGCAACAAATGGAGGTGTTGGGGAAGTTAAGGCATGAGAATGTAGTGAGCTTAAAGGCTTATTATGTTGCTAGAGATGAGAAGTTGCTGATTTATGACTACATGCCTAATGGGAACTTGTTTTGGCTTCTTCATGGTAACGTTATAAAATCTTCCTAGTACTAATTTTTTCTACTACCTTTCATATTAGGTAAGGTCGTATGCAGGGTTATGCTGAGGCAGTTTTAAAGATTGGAAGCAGCGATTTAGCGGATAACAAAGTAGACACTTTGAACATTGTCTTTATATTGTCATGTCTATCATGCATAGATAAATGGTCAGATTATTATGTAATCATACAGATAACAAGTAGACACTTTGAACACTTTTCATCGTTCACAGATAAATTGGTAGGAAAAACAGATCTGACTGTCTTCATGCATATCATGCAATGCGTTCCAAACACTAATCAACGTATATGTGGCTATTGCTAGTTAAGGAACTCACTGATATTAAGTCAGATTTATTCGCTTCTAGGCCTGCAATTTCTGTAACATAGGTGATTGCAGTGGTAAATCTTATTCCGGCTTAGGTACATTATTCGTTACCTAAAGTATCACTGCACGAAAACAGAACAGTGTTCATTCTGCTTCCATTCATGGGGCGTGATGATTTCTGTATTGGCTCTATTCTGCACAAGTTTTTATCTTGCTCAACGTAGATATGTAATACTATTTGTATTTTTCATTTACCTGAAATGTTGTGGGGAAACTGTTTTGACAGGTAACCGAGGACCGGGACGAACCCCTCTAGACTGGGACACAAGGCTGAAAATTGCTGCTGGAGCAGCCAGTGGACTGGTGTTCCTTCACAGTTCATGCAGGTCCCATAAACTTATCCATGGTAACATCAAATCCACCAACGTCCTACTTGACAAGTCTGGAAATGCCTGTGTTTCGGATTTTGGCCTCTCCTCTTTCACACCCCCGTCCTCTGTTGCTACCAGATCAAATGGCTATCGGGCTCCAGAATCACAAAAACACAATAATCGGAAACTCACCGATAAGTCTGATGTGTATTCTTTTGGTGTTCTTCTGCTAGAATTGTTAACTGGGAAAAGCCCTTCAATTGCAGGGGATACCGGTGGTTATTGTGATGTAGTAGATTTGCCGCGATGGGTGCAGTCAGTGGTGAGGGAAGAATGGACTGCAGAGGTGTTTGATTTGGAGCTGCTAAGGTACCAGGGAGTTGAGGAGGAGATGGTTGGATTGTTACAGATTGCATTGACTTGTACTTCAGAGTTACCTGATCAACGCCCCACCATGAGTTCCGTGCTAAAAATGATAGAGGAGATTCAAGGTGTTCAAGTCTCTTCATCTCACAACTCAGTTTCAGATTCTCCTGCTGTCGGTCTCTAATGGTACCTAGTTGATGATCTTCAAATTATTTCAAGTTCTGTAAAGATTAGCTAGTCATCTTTTATCTTGGTTTCGTCCACCAAATTCTCAGATATAATTTGTCCACAACATAACTCTACTCCCACAATTTACATCACTACAAATCACAGTCGGAGCATCATTCAATCTTTTTGTTCATTAACGTTCTCTGCAGCTTACCTCAAATATGTCATGAATTAAATGACAAAGGTCAGTTTTAGCCTGTGAATGACAGTAGAATCTTAAAGCGATTGACAATGATTGTAGCAATCGTAAAATTGTATATTGAATAATGAATCCAATGTAAATCTTTAATATGTCCTGGTTTTCTTTAACACTGTGTATATGAAGTCACCATGCAGGCTTTACTAATGTACATAAAAAAAACAAATGAATAATAGTGAAGGCACAGGTAATTTCCCCAATAAAATTAATATATAAATAATGATGACTATACCTATGAATATTTAAAAACCTGTCATGGGTTAAAATGCATGATCTTGGGTGCAAATCTCAACAGCCTATCCAGCGCATTAGGCAAAAACTTCCTCGCAAACAAGAAACACACATTGGTAGTATTTGTAGTATTTTCATTATATCTGCATTCTTCACTCCTCAACTTCTCCAAAAACTGTTCTGTCACATCAGTTCTTATGTACCTTACAGGGTGTGGTCCGCCCCTCGTCCAATTGACCCAAGTTACGGTTCTTTCTGAATTCCTTTCCGGAAACTTAATATTTACAAATGTAGGCAAATAATGTTCATCAGCATAACAAGAACCTTTGCAGTAGTTTTGGAATACTGGGAAGTATGTTGTATCTGAAATCACCTCAATGGCTAAATCACGGTCCATCTCAAACCATTGTGAACCTTTTCGCCATTGCTGAATGCTGATGGTAGGATACATTTGGTGGCTATAGCGGCCACGGCCAACTGGTGCTGCCAGATCATATGCCTCAACATAGTTCTCAGTGGAATTCATCAAGTAAGAGTAAATTGTAGAGAAGTTGAAGAGTGGAATACATGATTCTGATAGGAGAAGAAAACGTTGGTTGGAGAAATCAAGAAGGGCATTGGCTAGTAAACGACGTTCAGCTTCAATCATGTTAACCTTTCCCCATTCAACTTTCTGCATGACATATCACATTTTGTGTAAGATGAAGCCCATCAATTCATAAAATTTTGTATCCAAGAAAAGCGTAATTGATGATATTCCAGTTCTACACTGGCATCAAAAAAGTATGCATTTGTGACATATATAATATACAGGGCACAATTCTAAAGCCACACTTTTAATGTGAACTATATGTACCGTTGATGGATGAAATGACTGATTAAAACTGCAGAAAGCTTAACTAAGATTTTCTGCTGAAGAGGTTTACCTCCAACCCTCCTACATTTTCTAGCTGAAGCTAACCTCCTACATGCACCTTTTGACATACATTATACTACATTTTTTGATTAGACATTTTCAATCTCGACCATTCATACCATCCATCAAAGTTGTAAGATTATCTGATTCGAAATCACTAACTATCCAAATGTAACTTGTGACCATTTTTGTAAATTTGTTTGTGCTCGAGCCCACACTTCCACTAGTGTCAAAGCCTGAAATTAAAATTTAACTTCTTCCTAGCCAAGGGACCTGTACTAAAGATTGGAAAAGACTAAACTGTAAAACATTCAATGATTGCTAGGCAGTAAAAAGTGGAGGAAGTTCTGGAGAAATGTGGAGATAAGATCGAAAAAGGTATGAAAGACAAAAGCTTTCAATGGAGTTAAGAGTGGGGATGCCTTCTATAGGTTCTACAAATGCCAACCCATCTGAATGATGTCTGATGGGCTCAGACCTAAATGTATTGAAATTAGTTAGGGAAACATTTCTTGCCTGTACTATATATGATATGCCGACATTAAGATTTTCAGGAATACGGATTCTAGATAACTTGTTCTTCATTTACTCAAACAATGGTCCTACCCCTTCAGATTTTTATTAAATTTTATCTCAAATAATTCACTGTCATACATTGATGTGAGTCAAGTTGTGCTCTGCAGTCTGCACATTTGTGCGTTAGGTCATTTTCTCTGGGACGTTCTAGCTATGCATTTGAGTCACCATTATATTAGACTGTTGTCTGCGTCAATTTCTTAAACACACTCACCCACTAGTTTTTAACAAGATTCGGACCATTGACATTTCGTAAAATGAACCAAGGATACCATTACACGAAAAGGTGTTGGGGTGAAACTCCCGGCTTAAATAGAAGCAGATTTCATTTTTTTCTAAGGGATGCGAAAATGCGTTAGTTACAATGCAGAGACTAGAGATAATGCGATAGAAATATGTTTAATTAGCATGAAATTATTATCACAGAGTGTAGTGTTACTTTATGAACGCATTAGCCGACATTGTTGCGCATTGACGATAATAAAAGAAAAAGTACTTAGGAAATTCAATTTGGTGGAAAAAGCAAAACAAGTTGTGTTTAATATTTCTCCCTGTTCCGATTTGTGCCAGAGGAAATAGTTTAATTACAACATATTAAAGTAATATATCATATATGTGCAACAATTTTCTAATCGATACTAATAGTAAACAGTAAAGACAACAAGTACTCGATCAAACTATCATACTATTACTCGGCAAGAAGATAGGGAAATGATTTCTAATAGTTTACGTGTCTGTGTCCAATTTCAGATCCATTCAAACGAGAACTAAAAAATCTTGCGAGATCATTTGTCCTGTTCGATTAATCCTGATTAAAATGTGTATGCATATATCAAAATTAATAAGCTAACCTTGCTGGGGATTCTCCGGCCAGTAATAACTGAATTTTTGGGCTCCGAAGAAGCATTAAAAAATGGATCAGAGTGTACATATATAGAATACAGCCCTTCATTTCCCTTGAAAAACAAGTCCCACAGGGGTGCAAAGATAACAGATTGTCTTGTCAGGAACATGAATGCAATCTTCGGAGGCCAAGGCCTTGGAAACTCATGTATTTTTGGAACCATGGAGGCTCTCCATAACAATTCATCATCATTCATGCCATGCATGACACTAGGTGGCCTTATAAGGTCTTCTAGTCCAACCTGCATTTTTCTTTCATTTTCGATATCGGATTGCAGTGGAGAGGGTAGTGATGGTGGTGGTAGAGATTGTGTGTTGGAGGTAAGAGAGAATTGTGTGAGTTGGAAGTTGAGAGAGATGTTTCTCAAGTGAAAGGTAAGTATTATTCCAAGAGTTAAACCAAAAACAAAGAAAAGTATGTAGGAGAGGAGGTTTACAAATTGTGTAGGGATGTGGTTTTGAGTTTGATTCTTCATTTGTGTTGAGGGGAGATGGAGAAATGATGACAGAATTTATGAATGTAGAAGAAGAGCTCAAGAGACAGAGAGGAGGAGAAGAGAGGACAAAATATATGATGTTTAGTTAGTTAGAAGCGCTATGGTTCTTTCTGTGAAATGGATTTTGGAAGTCTACACAGCTAGACTCCTATGTATTTGACTAAATTAATATGCATTAATCAGGGTGATTAACACATAATCTGTTTAAAATTAATTCACTTTGAATTCTCTATTCTTTCATTCCCAGTATCATCTATTTTTATTATATTCAGGAGAGTGTTCGGCATTTCACAATTTATTTATTTTTTTAAAAAAATCTGCATAAAAATTTAAATATTTAATTTTATTTAATATATAACTTAAAATGCGTGTCACACAGTTTTGGCAATGTAAAAAATGGGTAGAACGGAGGGGCGATTTTAGTAATATATCTATATCTAACAAAAAGATATACTCATTAAAACAGTCAAATCGTGATCTTTTAATCCAAAACAAAAAAAAAAATCATGATCTTTTAATTATAAATTGAACACTTCTACTTTAATATGCATTTCGAAAACTAAAAAGAAACTTCTGTAAATACATATGACATTTCGCAAATCAAAATCGAGAAATAGTAAGTTTCCAAAAAGTGTTCCAAAAATTATTTTAAAATATTTATTTGTCAATATATTATTGATTATTTCCTATATGATACATTTGAGTTCCACTAATAAAATTATACGTATCATTTTAGAACAAATTTTGGCATGCAGCACTACTCATCAAAATCCAATACTCAACATTCAAAAATAACTTACGGATCTAATTCAAGATGATAGTATCATTTCTCCGTTAGTATGTAACATCTTAAGTTTGATAATTAGTCATGGTTAAGGTTAACAATACCGGTGGCATTGATGACTGTTAATAACTGTAGACCCGATTTAGGTACAAGACTCTTTCATCAGACTTGAAAGTTGTAACCCAGTGTCGGTCTCATAGACCTGCAATTACGTACTTTATTTCCTTTTTTCTTTCCAACTTCCTTACTTTAGCATATATGATGGTGATCGACGCAACCAAATTAATTAAAATTTGACTAAAAATCAAGATCTTTACAAACCAACAAATATGATAAATGTCATTTAAACGCTGTTCTTAAAGGAAAATCAGTATTTATGGAATTTCAATGCTTTAAATGTAGGAAAATTCTAGGTACCCGAATTCGTACCCAAATTTTTTTCGAAATACTTATATGTCACTTATAGTAATATTTTTTATAATTAGATGAGATCTCACGTGCATACAGATGACAAATGTCGTGCCATGTCATTCGGGAAAAATTTGGGAACCAATTCAGGCATACAGATGACAAATGTCGTGCCATGTCATTCGGGAAAAATTTGGGAACCAATTCAGGATAGTTAACACTACTCCTAAATGTATATGTTTCATAGATGACGTTTTCATCAAATTGATAAACTTTAAAATTGATTCTCAATTTCAAGTGTTAAGAATATCAAAAAAAAATTATAAAAACTTTTCTTGTCAATGTGTATAAAATAACTTTATAAATAATTATATGAAATCCAGTATGTATAAATTAGCACTCTCAAATCAAAACTCGTCTTATTTCATTCTATGCGGTGAAAATGTGAGAAATATTTTTTGGACATTTAGCACTGTTCCCTTTCAATCTGATAATAGAATCAATTTTAACTTCCTTTTGGATAAATTTGAAACTGATTATTTGAAACTGATCATCAATTTCCTTTCAATTTGGTAATCTAACATATCTTAACTTTCAAAATTAGTGGTATGTAAACATCATTAATATTAAAAACTCGTTTTTCATAATTACTACGACAAATGTATGAGTGGCTGTCTTTTTGCAGTTCCTGGTGAATCAGAATAATCTAATTTCACATCTAGACGGTGCATTTCTGTATGTATATTGTGATGTGTTGCAAGATTTTCAGGTCATACTTACGACTTTTCTTTTAGAATTTCTGAAAAATGGTCTACAATTTAACTATTCCTGCTGCGCCACCTGTATTGACTTAAAATATATTTCATACTTTTCGTAGTTTTTTTTATTATATGCAATATTTTCTATTTTTCGTTATTATTTAGGAAATATCATCATGTACAATATGGATCAGTAGCTCTCAGTATTCTAGAATCCACTGAATTTGACTGAAGTTGCTTATACTACAACTTAGCCTTTACACTGTTAATCATCTCTTTAAAAGTGGTACATGGTTTACTTTCAATTAATAAATAAGATGATAATTTACACCTTAACTTCATGTTAACGAATTTTATATTGTTAATTACGAGCTGCAATCTCCTTTAATATGTTCCCCGACAGAGGTATCGTAGTTGCCTTGGAGGCTTAGATATGCGACTAAGAATGTGAAAACAAATCGAAGTTGAATACACAATCATACTCATCTCGAATTATTACTGGAGAAATGCTAGAGTTCCCAAAACAGTTCTCAAAACCGTTCCCGAATGATGAGTTGTATATAATTGAATAATTTCTCATAAATTGTTACTAAAACGTAATCTACTTTGTTCATTAAAAAGATCCTTTAGTTTTGTGCTTACATTTTCTTCTACCAACCCTCTGTGCTAAGTGCTAAACCCTAGCAAAGTTGGAGCAATACTTAGCAATGGCTGTAGTGTGTTCGGATGAAACTTCCTTGCAAAAAGAAAACAAGTTGAGGTCTCTTCACCATTATAACTACAATTATATCCGCACCTTATATTATCAAGAAACTCTTCTGAAATTTGATTTCTCGAAAACAATGCAGGGTGCGAACCTCCTCTGCTCCAATCAGTCCATGTCACGGTTCTATTTGTTGTCAATTCCGGACAAACTGTGTTCACTAGTGTAGGAAAATAGTGTTCATCCATGAAACATGGACGTTGACAATGAGTTCGAAAAATCGGGTAATATGTTGTATCTGAAATCAGTTGAATGGCAAGTTTTCGGTTTGCTTCAAACCATTGAGAGCCTTTTCGCCAGTCTGATAATGTGATGGCAGGAAACATCTGTTTGTTGTATTTTCCTCGGCCCATTTTTCGTGGATCGTCAAATGAAGAAAGAAAGCTCTGGTTAGAGTTAATCAGGTAGTTGTAGATGAAGGTGAAGTTAAATACAGGAATGCATGTTTCGGATAGTAACACGAATCTTTCATTGGTGAAGTCGAGTAGAGCATTTGCCAGAAGGCGTCTCTCTGCGTCAATCATTGTCTCTTTTCCCCATTGTACTGGCTGCAGTATAAAAAAACTAAGTCAGCATTTATGCATACAATCATGTCTTGAATATGAATCTTATCTAACATTTTGTTTTTTTATCGTCTCTTACATTCTTTTAGCAGCAGGAACAGGGGGACGCAGCCAAGAAATTAGTGTTTGTTAGCTTAAATTTACAATTGTAATGGACATATGTCTTACAAGTTCAGTGAGGTTAATATGCCATGAGCAAGGGTATAGAGAAATAGTACCAAATATTTGTATTTACTAGTTAGGGATTGATATATTGAAGATAGAAAAAAGGTTTCGAGTTTAAACCTTGCTTGGTATCCTGCGTTTGTAGAAAACTGAAGATTCTGGGGGTTCATAAGTGTACTCAGGGGATGTATGAAGATATATTGAGAAGTGTCTGTCATGTCCATCAAAGAATTTTTCCCACAGCGGTGCAAGTGGTAACCTTCCTCTAGTTAAGAACATGAAGGCAACTTTCGGTGTCCAATTGAAAGGAGGATCAATTACAACTGGCACCATAGAGGCACGCCAAATCAACTCTTCATCGCTAATGGAATGCCACAGATCCTTTGTTGATATCGTCTGTTCAGTGATCCTGTGACGGGCATTAGATGAGGACGATGAGTTGCATAGAATATAAGGATTTGACGGATAAGTGGAAGTAAGATAGGATTCGGGAATGTAAAAATCATCAGAGATAGAAAACCTTTTGACATGATCATTAATAAACGTTGCGAGAACAAATACGAAAAATGTAACTGATATACATAAAATGATGGTGGAAGCCACTTGAAGGCCCCCTTCATGTTCTCTTCTGATGCGTATGGAAAGTTGTCTTTCAAACATTTTTTGATGTGATCTCTGATGAACTAAGATCCACTTCCTTTTTATTCTGGTACCAGTCTTGCAAGGTCAGATTTATCTCGTTTATACGAAATTTCTTTAACATGTTCAATGCTGCAAAGTAGCGCGCGATCATTCATTTGTTTGGTGCACTTGACATGTGAAGCTTTCACAATGGCAAGTAAAAGCAGGTGTGGAAAAAAAACACATGAGAAGTGCTGCAAGAAAGTTAAAGAATCTAAATGATGGATGCCAGTTGCAGTTTTATGAGGTGAAATAACATGAGTTGAGGATATATCATGTCGTGTTTTGATGCAAAATTACAGGTTGCTTATTTAGCAAAAAAAAAAATTAATAAATAAAAATTACAGGTTGCTTCTTTTTATAATTTTGTATTTGTTCTTTTCTTAAATGATAGAGCTCATTCACGATAATATGTTATATTGTATTCAAACTTTTTCTTTAATATAATTATTACTATATTTTCCCTAATTATTATATAGTAGTCAATTTATAATTAATTGTAGATAACTCATTATTGCTCAATAAAATAATATATTTATATTTATTACTCCCTCATTATTATTGTATATTAGGAATTTCTAATCATATTTATTTATATATCTTTTAATTAATATTTAGATAATAAAAATATATTAATTTATATCTACTAATTAATGATAGTAATAGATATGACTAAGGGGTGAATGATAAATTAGAAAGTAATCTCAAAAGAAAATAAGTAAATTGAAAAATATTGGCGTATGTATAGGAGTAAAGATTGAGGTTTAGGGGTAAAAAAATATATAAAGGCAAGATTCGTGCAATCCATACCTTTACGCCAACGATAGTATATACGTAAGATAACTATCTATAGAATACGCTTTAATTTCTGTATATCAATTTTTCATAGATTACACCCTTAATTGTGTCTCATTTTTAGTTGTATTTGTGTTTGATCGTTTATATTGGGTTTGATTAAGTATGTGTATATTAGTAGTGATAAACTTTTTTGTTGATTGTGTCTTATAAGATGGCTGAGTTTCAAGAAAATATTGAAAAGTTTCAAGAAAAGGTTGAAAAAACTGCTAAAGCCATTGTTATAATCAAAGAAACTAACAATCTTGATAAACACGAGAGTTTCTCAACAGGGTCTGTAATAGGACATTTGGCGGTGGGGGGACCATGTGTTATATATACAGTAGGGCATGTTTCCAAGTCCACGTCACAGCAATTCGAGATTTTATTCTATGGTTATTCAGGGGCTTATTCTTGTACAAATATTTTGCATTTACCAAGGTCGGAGATTCTCATAGTTACAGCTGAAAAACCAAAACATATCGAAACTAGTTATTTGATTTTTGAGTCAGAGGACAAATGGAATTTAAAGTTTTTGTATCAATTAGCGTCGGTTTCTCATCTTTATGGGCGCTCATGGTGTTCTGCAATGAGTATTGTCAACCGCCCTCATTTTAAAAATGCCACAATTACTGTGTATAATCCTGAAATTGTCTTGTTTGATCACAGTTTTCAATTTGGGTTGGGATTGTCTGGAGCTGCTTTGGTCAATATAGAAGGTCATGTGGTTGGCATCCAAACAGGTGAAGTTACTGCTTCCTTTGTAGCTTTAAATGGTGAGCCGATATGGGATGCCTTAGTTTACAATAATGGCAGAGCTAAGGGTCTTTGGCATGACCTTGTGTCTGTTTGTCTAAGCGAGCTAGTACTTGGACACAAACATGTACACCTAGTACGGAACGTTATATGCTGTGTGAAGCAAGCGGTGCATGTCAAGTCAATTGATCGGGCTCTTAACTATACGTTGGAAACTATGTAAGTTGTGAGGGCAAGCTCAACGACGTCATCATCCGTTATGTACGTTACGTTTCCATGCGAAACAGGACCGATGTTAGTTTCCCCACAGGGTATGTCTAATTTCTACCAATTCATTTTAATCCTTTATATTATGTGTGTTAATGTTTCATAATATTCTTAAAATTAGTGTTCGATGTGTCAACTTGATATGACTTATTTTTTCTGTTTTTCTTTTTTATGAATAAAATGTGCTAGTTGCTTGGTTATTAAAAACAATCGACTTAGGGTGACTAGGCGGTCGAATGATGCCAAATTCAATCCACTTGAATAAAATAAAAAAACAAAAACATGATTTCTAATTTCAGCTTTCTTCTTCTCGCTTTTATCCTCCATGTAATGGAAACTGATTTGTGTAGATTAATTGAAACTGGTATATATATGTGTGTGTATATGTATGTATAGTCTGTGACATTAATGTATATTTAATGCATATATATGTACAACTATGTGTATTGTGTTTGACAGTACAATTCACTGACTGAACTCCAATGTACGTGATCGTTGGTGGATTTTGTTTCATATATAAGTGGTTTAAAAAAAAATATAAACCTTGTCCACACATAAAAGAACCTTATCATTGTCAAGTGTTCCAACATGTTGTGAACATAGTTACAAACAACTTCATAGTCTGTCTATCTAGCAGTGTTGGAGCAAATAAATAGTTGACAGATGTATTAGCACTATTCTTGAGCATATATTAGCAGCACCGCTACAGTCATATTATTTACTGCACCGTATTAAAATGCTTTCCTATATCATTAATAAAATGTAAATCTGAATACAAAAAATAGTGAAAATGACCTTCCGTTGAGATGCTCATTGTGTTTGTTAAGCAATATTTGGTCCTCATTTTAGAGTTCTTCCATAATAGCTAATAAGGTCATGGGATGCCTTGGTTTACAAAAATGACAAAGCTAAGGGTTTTTGGCATGACCTTGTTTTTGTTTGTCTAAGCGAGATAAGGGTCTTTGGTCATCATCGGTTATGTACGTTATGTTTTCATGTGAAACAAGACTGATAATAGTTTTCCCACAGGGTATGTTTGATTTCTGCCAATTCATTTTAATCCTTTATATTATGTGTGTTAATATCCCTTAATTTTCTTAAAATTAGTGTTCAACTTGAAATAAGTGACTCAGAAGTTTATTCTTCATCTGCAGATAGTGAAACATCAGAAGATGCTGACATTGTTGTGGATTCTCCGGTCTGTCTTGAACTTGCAAAAGAGGCTAGGCAGAATAGAATGGGAAAGACAAACATGACCCTCGACCTTGTCAACTGATAGAGAAAGAACAAAATCATTGCACCAATATCAATCCATTTTCTCAACATATGATGAGTACGAAGAATTGAAATCCTTTTCCAATAAGAAATTGTTGTTCATGGAGGAGTATAATAATATCCTACGATGAAGGTAGACTGGAAGATCACTATAGCAGACACTACTATTATGAATTCGACTCAAAAGAAGATTCACGCCAAGATGCTGGGAGAAGTTAAATTGAGGAGACTGTAGTCGTCGTTTATAAATAATTATTGAGTGCTTTAGTGTTCTTTATGATTCTTTCTTACAATTTCCTAATGCTCGTTAAATTATTTGAAATCTAATTTTTTTTTAATCAAGTAAGAGTTGTTTTGTTACAGTATTATGTTGTTGGTCCATCGGATCGACATTATCTGTAAGGAAATTGTCAAAAAACTGATTTTAAGGGTACCATATCATATTTGATCCTGATTCTTCTACTTGGGTTATGTATTTTGATGTTATGTATACTTTATTTTTAAGTTTTTAACATTGACTCATCAATCCTATAAGTTACTTCAAAATTCAAATGTTTCATTTGTTTGTTATTCTGTAATCGTGAGTTTGTTGGGGAAGAAAAGCATAGCTCAAACACCTGTTAGTGAAAATTTGATTATTAATTATACAACTTTAGATAATAAAATATTAATAATTAATAATAGTAATAGATATGACTAAGGGGTAAATGAGAAAATTAGAAAATAATCTCAAAAGAAAATATATAAATTGAAAAAACTTGGCATATGTATAGGAGTAATAGATTGAGGTTTAGGGGTAAAAAATATAAAAAGTCGAGATTCGTGCAATCGATACATTTATGCCGCCGATAGTATATGCGTAAGGTAACTTTCTATATAATATGCGTTAATTTCTTTATATCAATTTATCATTGATTACACCCTTAATTGTGTCCCTCTTTTGGTTATATTTGTGTTTTATCGTTTATATTGGGTTTGATTAAGTATGTGTATATTAGTAGTGATAAACTTTTTGTTGATTGTGTATTATAGGATGGCTGAGTTTCAAGAAAAGATTGAAAAGTTTCAAGAAAAGTTTGAAAAAACTGCTAAAGAAACTGTTATAATCAGATAAACTAACAATCCTGATAAACACGAGAGTTTCTCAACAGGATTTTCATGTGTTATATGTACAGTAGGGCATGTTGCCAAGTCCATGTCACAGCAATTCGAGGTTTTACTCTATGGTTATTCAGGGGCTTATTCTTATACAAATATTTTGCATTTACTAGGGTCAGAGATTCTCATAATTACAGTTGAAAAACCAAAACATATCGAAACTGGTCATTTGATTTTTGAGTCAGAGGACAAATGGAATTTAAGGTTTTTGGACCAATTAAAGTCGGTTTCTCACACGTATGGGCGCTCATGGTGTGCTGCAATGAGTATTGTCAACCGTCCTCATTTTGAAAATGCCACAATTGCTGAGTATAATCATGAAATTGTCTTGTTTCATCACAGTCTTCAGTTTGAGTTGGGATCGTCTGGAGATGCTTTGGTCAATATAGAAGGTCATGTGGTTGGCATCCAAACATCTGAAGTTACTACTTCCTTTGTAGCTTTAAATGGTAAGCCGATATGGGATGCCTTGGTTTACAAAAAGGGCAGAACTAAGGGTCTTTGGTATGACCTTGTGTCTGTTTGTCTAAGCAAGCTAGTACTTGGATACAAACATGTACACCTAGTACGGAATGTTATATGTTTGTGAAGCAATCGGTGCATGTGAAGTTAATTGATCGTTCTCTTAGACTATACATTGGAAACTATGTAAGTCGTAAAGGCAAGCCCAACGACGTCATCATCCGTTATGTACGTTATGTTTGTTATGTTTCTATGCAAAACAAGACCGATGTTACTTTACCCATAGGGTATGTTTGATTTCTGCCAATTCATTTTAATCCTTTATATTATGTGGGTTAATATTCTATAATTTTCTTAAAATTAGTGTTATGTTGTGTCAATTTAATATGACTTATTTTTTCTGATTTTCTTTTCTATGATTAAAATGTGCTAGTTGCTTGGTTATTAAAAACGGTCGACTTAGGGTGACTAGGCGGTCGAATGATGCCAAATTCGGTTCGCTTGAATAAAATAAAAAAACAAAAACATAATTTCTAATTTCCTAATTAAAATCAACAACGTGCAACATGCCAATTTTAGCTTTCTTCTTCTCGCTTTTATCCTCCATGTAATAATAACTTATTTGTGTAGATTAATTGAAACTGGTATATATATGTGTGTGTGTATATGTATGTATAGTCTGTGATATTAATGTATATTTAATGCATATATATGTACAACTATGTGTATTGTGTTTGATAGTACGGTTCACTGACTGAACTCCAATGTACGTGATCGTTGGTGGATTTTGTTTCATATATAGGCGGTTTAAAAAAAATATAAACCTTGTCCACACATAAAAGAACCTTGTCATTGTCAAGTGTTTCAACTTGCTGTGAGCATAGGTACAAACAACTTCATAATGTGTCTATCTAGCTGTGTTGGAGCAAATAAATAGTTGACAGATGTATTAGCACTATTCTTGAGCATATATTAGCAGCACCGCTATAGTCATATTATCTACTGCACCGTATTAAAATGCTTTCATACATCATTAATAAAATATAAATATGAATACAAAAAATAGTGAAAATGACGTTTCGTTGAGATGCCCATTGTGTCAGTTAAGCAATCTTTGGTCCTCATTTTAGAGTTCTTCCATAATAGCTAATAAGGTCATGGGATGCCTTGGTTTACAAAAATGACAGAGCTTAGGGTCTTTGGCATGACCTAGTTTTTGTTTGACAGAGCCGGTATTGGATGCCCTGGTTTACAAAAATGAAAGAACTGATGGTCTTTTATATGACCTTGTGGCAGTTTATTTAAGTGAGCTAGTACTTGGATACAACCATGTGCACCTAGTACGCAATGTCTTATGCGGTTTGAAGCAAACGGTGCATTTAAAGTCAATTGACCGTGCTCTTAGAGATATATTAAAAACTATATAAGGAGTGATGACGACCTCAATGACATCATCATCCGATATGTACGATATCTTTCCATCCGAAACAAGACCAATGTTGGTTTTCCCAAAAGGTATGTTTAATTTCAGTCATTTCATTTTAATCCTTATATAATTATATTGTGTGTGTTTTAGTTTTGTAATATTCCATAATATTCTTAAAATTCTTAGAGATCAAATTATTGTTCGATTGTGTCAACTTGATATGACTTACTTTTTCTGATTTTCTTTTCTGTGATGTATTCACTGTTGAAATGTGTTAATAGTTTGGTTACTTCAATGATTTTATGTAATATATACGTCCCAATTGATGTATTTATGGTAGCGTTATATGTGTCTAATTTTTTCACTCAATATCCTTATATCAAATAGGGGTCTTCAAACCTTAGGGTCATCTTCGCGCTCTTACTCCCCTTCGCATCCCTCGTACTCCATGCACCCATCTTGCCTCTCTTCTGCTATCTACCCCCAAGGGCACCAAACTTTATGATAATTCATCACAGGCTGCAACTCAAGCTGATTGTAGTGCCTAGCTAGTGTATATGATGGAGGCGGGGTGAACAGTAGTGCAATTAAAGAACCTGGTGATGTTGGAATTAGTGGCATCGCTGATTCCCAGTGCTTACCTTCTTTAGAAATAGATGGAACTACCCTAAATCTTTTATGATATTGAGGAACTTATTTTAGTATTAATTTATATCTTGTTGTATAAACTTTTCAAAATTTGTTTGATTAAACAACATCAAAATGTGTATATGTTTCGCTTTCTACTATAGTGTAGTTGATAAAATTAATTTTTTTTGGGTCATCGGTGTGCAGATTGAGAATAATGGTTGGGAATGCGGCGTGTCAGGAAATGTTTACTTTTGGTCTAGAATGTTCCGGAAGTTTCTTCTTCTCTTTTTTTTCTCGGTTACTAAATTGTACCACCCACTTGCTTTGAGTCATTTCCTATCAGGAACACATTATCTATCTCATGCAAACGAATATATTTCCCAAATTCGAGGTAGTTTTTCAAATATGTCATGTACATGCTAAGCTTACAAGCTTTCTATATGTTTTACTTGCATGGGTGCAATTGAAATATTTTGTTCGCATGGGTGATCAATTGATGTAGAGTTTAAAGTAAAATTCTCAGTACATCAGGTAAAGAAATATGATGTTAACCAAAGAACTACTTAATCTTAAATATAGCATTGTTTATTTGCATCTACAAAGTATTATGTTGCAGGTCATGACGTTCATCTAATTTTACTACACACTTGAGGAAAATAGACATTTCATTGAGATTAATTAATTTTATTTTTGTTTTTTTATCTATAGACTTTGCAAGATTGCCAAGATGCTTTGTCATCATCACAGGAAAAAAGTGTGGATGCCCTTGTTGAATCAAGATCGAAAAATTACAGATGTTGCCTAACACATTCGTTGCTTGAAAAGTGACACTATGCATTCATTTTCCTTGAAGAATTTTTCTATAGCTAAAGCTTTGATATTAATGAAGGGGTCCTTGAGTCATCTCAAGGTATAATTTGGATTGATATCAGCCTTTGAACTTGTCTGTGGTTTTTCATACTAGTTATGTAAGGGAACTGAGATATTTGTCATTTTGATAATCTTCAAGTAAATGAATAACAACAACTAGTTGTCCGTTCGCTAGTTCAAACTATTATGAGATGTTCAAGATAATACTACCATAAATTTATAGTTTAAATAATAATATGGTATATGAAACTTATCATAAACATAGTGAAATTTGTATGAAACAGGTGTTGAAACAATTAAAGTGCAAAGCACATGTCAACGCAGGAAAACATGTGCATGGTAAATAACCGGAACAAGAAAAGTCATTTTTTGTTCATAATCATGCCACCAGGACTCAAACAACTTAATTTTGTATAATCTTATTATGAACTACTTTACAAGAGTTTATAGTTCTGCACCCTTATTCTGTATGCTTTATTTTTGAATTTATTGATTGTGACTGGTCAAATCCACTTGAAATGACATTAATGATGTTAACATGTTTATATACAACAATGATTCCTAATGTGTCAGTAGACTTTATGATAATTTATCTTGTGGTGCAGTGAAAGTTGATGACAAGGCTGTTGAGAGTGAACATGTTAGAGGTTGGAAAAATGATGCTAGGGTGAACAAAACTGGTGATGGCGAAGAAAGACATGGTCGATCTTCAATGATCTCCTGCCCAGCAGCCATGTGTTACTAACATGAAACAAATTAGTCATTTGCATTCTTAGGTGTGTTCTTAGAAGTAATGATAAATATCATGAATACCTACAATCAGCTATCACAATATACATTTTATTTTTAGCTTCTTGAAAATCTGGTTATTAAGTCATCAAATCGACCGTATATTTCTATGGATTTTTTATTTGGTAGAGTGTTGTTTTAAGTGGAAAAGGTTTGTACATGTTTCTTTTCCTACTAAGCTATATTTTTAGATAATGTTTTTAAGGAAATTCGTAACAACATGAATTTGGTGATGTGCTGGAATATTAGAGCGATTTGTGTGTGAATATGACTATTTTTAGAGATTTATGGTTTATGGAAAAAAGAGGGGCTGGACTAGGATGGTGTCTCAATTTATTTCAATATATTAGATTTCTTTTTTCCAAGATGTCTATGTAACAATTTATATTGGATCAAGCCCATGCAGTTCTGTGAAATTGTGTATATTCATGCGAGACTTTATGGATAAACTTTGTTAATATGAGTAATTTTTGATTTTATCTAATGTAATCTTGACGTTATGATATCTTCCTGATTTGTAGAATATCGTTGAGAGATATTTTTCGTTATTGGTTGATTGAGATTGATTCTTTTCTTGTATCAGAGAAAGGATATTTCTTGGTATTAAGCAATAATTTTATTAATTTGAACTAATAATTAATACTAGAAATTTGGGAGATTATTGATCATGCCAAAATATGACATAACAGATAAAATTCAGGTTAGGGATATTCATGTGCAAATAAAGTGTGATGAGTGTGCTTATAGAGTTGAAGGGGGTGTATAATGTACTTTTAGCTCTGCTACTTTATTTCTATTTTCATAAATCTATTACACAATTCTTCAACTTTAGGTTGGCTTTACCAATTTGTTCCCCTCCCCCTTATGAATGGTTTTGTTGGGCTTATTAGTGTGTGCGCGTGGGATGTGGATCAGGTTAATGCATCTTCTTAAATTTTGTGTTGCTATGTTAAGGTTAACAATATCGAATTGACAATCCTGGAGCCCCAAGATGTTAACATAAACTTGTTAGGTCTTATTTGCTTAATTATGTCTTTCCCTACATTCTACCATCTCCATGTTTATATTTCTGTAAACACGCATGTAGATTCAAACATGAGATTTTAATGCTACCTTTCAAAAATCTTTTCGATTGGTGAGAGAAAATTAACCATAACACATTCTATTGAGATGGCTGTGTTATATGATACTTATCATTTATACTTTTAAGAAATTTTTAAAAGAATATAGATGTAAAAGATAATTCGGGTCTTCTAATGGTGAAATATTTTAGAGACAAGCAGCGTTATATTAGAAGAATAGATATTGGTCCAAATTAATAGTAGATTGTCTGATAGTACATAATCAAACATTCTTATTGAAAGAATATCTTCTTTAGTGAAGTGAATTTAATTTCTCTTATCTGCCATCTTCAATGACAAAAAAAATACTTGAGAGTGTATATACACTTTAAGTGTGGAGTAGCCTTGTGAGGTTTGCCAAATTTACTTAGTTAAGGTCATAGCCATCAACTAGAATATCATCAGCATACACCATGATAGCTTTGAAAGGAATTCTAATGTTGTACAAAATTAATTAGTATATATCATATTTATCATCAGCGTGAGCTTGTCTTAAAATAATACATACAATAAGTTTTAGGATTGTATTTTTAAATATTGGGTAGTAGATTTTATTTCAAATTTGAATCTTACATTCTACAAGTATTCCAGAGCAAGTTGCTTGAATTTTTGGGTTTTCATTTACCGAGTGGCTATAGTAGTTATCTTGAACTCTGTTTCCATTGTGTCTATCGTAGCCCAGTAGCTAGCGTTGTCTGCCGTGGTGAAAGTCTTATTTGATTTCTTTGGAAGATGAAATTCATCTGGAACTTATAATTATTTCAATAACCTTGCTCGACTTTAAAATATTGTTAATGCTTTCCTTTAAACATTTGTTGTAATTCACAAACTTGATATTGCATTGCTAAAATTCAATTTTCACATTTATGTGTATTATAGGAAAAGATTAATGATGCTTGAGCTAATACACTGGAAGAAAATTTTAAATTACCCAGTTGCTCCTGAGAAAAGGGTCGTTGACATTTTTTGCAAAGATCAACATGGTCCGATGCAATGCATGACACATACCGTCACACCAACAATGATTTATGGTAGAAGAGGAGGTGCTACAAGTGTTCAGAGTGTCCGTGTTAAATTCGAAGAAAAAAAAATGAAATTACAAAAACAAGAGATGGAGAAGCGTATGCGGGAAAAACGAGAATCTTATAAGGTTGAAATGGAAATACACATTCAGACTAAGAGAGAAGCAAATAAAATTGAAATGAAGCATTTAAGAAAGAAAATTCTTTTGCAGGTCCAATCTCAACACCAACCTTAAGTAGGTTAGCAGACCAGAAATTATAAATATTATGTTAAGCTTCCCAAAATGATACCATATTCAATTGCCATATAATCTCTATTACTATTACTTAACTCTTGTTTGCTATAATATTTTTTATATATGTTATTAATGTCTAAGTACACATTCTTTTAACTTTCTAACATAAAATTTTACTAATTTTGAATATGTGATTCTAAATTTAAGTAATCTCTGTAATTCTGTATAGTTTTTCATTTACCACTTTCTGAAAACTATTCAGACTATTTAAAAGACCGTGTGTTTCTTTCCTAACCTTTTGCTTCTCTTTTTGCACTTTCAGATTTTGGCTTCCATGTGGTATATCTGTATAAATCTCTAACTTCTCGTCACTTGCTATTAATATATTATTAAACAATATACCAATCTTGCATTGTCCACATTTAGATATCAATAGCAGTATTAGGCTCAATAACTGGGCAGATTAAGCGAGGAGTGTTACTCATATTATTTGCTATGATTTTTTGTTATAAAGTGAAGAATATTCATCACTCTGTAAGCTGCATTTTCTTTCTTTCCCCCCACTAAAAAATAATAGATTGTATCACTGCTAATGTCGCTACTTGTTTTGCTGCCCTAGTTTTATATTAATTTTTATCTCTGGATCAATGTATATTTTAGGGAATAACTGATATACATAAGTCACATTATTTTTCTTTTCTATAAATTATGGGAGCAAAATTATTTCAGTAAAGGTGCACAACTGTGTCTTTTGATTTCTCACAACAGGGAGAAAATATTACTATTTAGTTTGAAAGTAACCCTAGGTTATTGCTATTTTTGGCATGTATTGCTTGCTAATAGATAAAGTTGCATCTGACAAAAAAAGAAGAAGATAAAGTTGCAAGGCTGATACTTTTTTTAAAGTCGGAGACATAAAACTTGTTACATAATATTTTTTATAAAGGATCGAATATGTCTTCTTGAATATAAATTTTGAGAGAAAGCCTGTAGGAACAATATTCACAGAAACATAACTCCAATTAATTTTGAACTCTAAATAGTTGTAACTTTTCATTAATAGGTCATGTGTTTTGGTGTATTTTTCTACTTCTGCTTTAAATATATTGGTAAGTACACGATCTGGACAATATAGCTACAAATAATCCCCTCATGAAAGCTACTTTACCGTTTTTGCTAGTGGTACAAATTCAATTTACACAAATAATAGAGGACTTCCATGACATAAAGATCCCATGCCTTCTAAATTTTATTTCATCACTTTTTTTTTACTGATTTCACTCATTTGTGTTGGATGAGTTTCAGGTCTTGTATTGGTCTTGGTCGTCTATATCAGGTTTGTCACAGTCGAATTTGCATGTATAACGATCTGAAAATTTTATGTATTTATTTATTCAAATAAATAAATTTGATTATCTGGTTATTGTGTGCTAAATAATACTTGCTTGTGATGTGATTATATTATTGGTAGTTGTGCATTTTGTTTTATCTGTTTGTCGAGTGGTATTAATAATTCTTATTTATTATTATGCATTAAAATGATTAATTTCCATAAATATATAAATTGCCCATAAAATTATTTTCTTAACTTGATAATTTCATTAAATATTTTTAGGACTTTATGAAAATTTGAAATTATTATTTTATCAATTATTTAGTTTGAATGATTTTTGTGTGCATATTAAATTACTAATTCATTATTAAATTCAAAAATTATGAAAATTTTATTTTATTAGTTTTCAAATATTCTGGGAATTTTAAAATTATTTCGATATTTTTCCGGATTAATTTTAACAGTGAATTTGTTCGTTATTTAGCATTGCTCGTAAAGTCGGGCCTGCAAATAAGAGTACGTGTCAAGTTTTGGACACGTCTTTGTTTGTTTTTAATACGTGTCAGCAGTTAAAGGCAACCAGCAAACAAATTAGTTGATATAATTTATTTTATTTTATTTAATCTCTCACCTCTCTCACTCTCAATTCTCTCATCTCTCTCACTCAATATCTCTCTCTCGTTTCTCTCTCTCACCCACTGTCTCTCTCTCCCGCTGATACCTCCCTCTCCGTTCGTCTCTCTCACACAATCTCTCTCTCTCGATCGTCTCTCCCTCTCTCTCACAGCCTCTCTCTCTTTCTCTCTCGTTTCTCTC
>PHNY01299517.1:0-17439 GCA_003724115.2 Anethum foeniculum
TAATCTGTACCGTATTTGTAACACCCTTCAAGTTTAAATATAAGTTATATTTAACTTGAACTTTGTTTCAATTTTCATTCCGCAATTAAATTCGAGAAAACGGTATAGTTTGTATTCAACCTCCCTTCTACAAACATATTGGGACCTAACAATTATAAATTGCTGCATAATTCATTCATCGGGTTCAGTATCTATATTTTGGTTTGGACAAGAATTTTAACTTTAATTTGACTCAATGGGCTATACATATTTAGGTTAGGTATCTATATTAGGTTCGTAAAAAATTCATAACCAATCTTAATTAAAGAATAAAAGATCCATAAATATCTTAATTATAGAAACTTTACAATATTATTTTGAATATCATCAATATAATTTATGTTATTCATGGAACTTATTAATTAAATTTAAACTAATCTTTAAAGTTTGGTAGGTTCGCCAATGCAATTTATAACATGACATGTATAACATACTACAATAAAATATCTAACTAAATTAGTTTTTAAATAAATTTATTATGATATATAAATGTATTATATTTATTATATTGATATTGACATTCCCGAATTATATTATTTAATTTAGTTATAAAATTATTTAATTTATACTCCCTCCGTTCCTAAATAATAGTCGCTTTGACTTTTTTTACGTAATTTGAGGTGTAGAAAAAACATATTTAGACATATCTTTTTTCAAATTTTTTTTTTCTGAATAAAAATATAAATGCTAACCTTTTATTCAAAAAAAAATTTGAAAAAAAATATGTATAAATATGTTTTTTCTACACCTCAAATTACGTGAAAAAAGTCAAAACGACTATCATTTAGGAACGGAGGGAGTAATTATTAAATAATTCTTAAAATACCCGTGCGTAGCACGGACTATAATCTATTAAACTAAAACAAACCATAACAAAACTTCCCTTCAATCCGGCAAAGAGTAATATATAATATAAGGGCCTGACAAATAGGGTCTTGATATGAAGAACTGAACTGAAATTGATAGGATCGAGATCTAAATTTATATATGAATTATATTATTCGATATTGATCTGAAATCCGATTGATCCGATCCAAAAATTAACTGAATCGAAAATTTAACCGAAAATAATTCGAAATACTAGATTCGATTATAACTGTAAACCTCTTAAAACTGAATAAGAGATTATCTGAACCGAATATAACTCGAAATACGAGATCCGATATATATCTGAATTTTAAAAAATTAAGAAATTAAGTTTTAGTGTAGCTGTTATAAGATTAACGAGTCATAACCTATATTTCATATGCATTAAACTACGTTTAAGGTAATTTGTAATCTATTCATAAGCAAAATTTGTACTTAGGGAAATGTTTTGTAAAAAATACCTTAAATGTTTAATCAAATATTATACACTTTTTATTTTAAAGTTATTATAATTAATAATAAAATATTTTCCAAATGTTTATAAATTTAAAAAAATGATTGAGTAATGATCCAAAAAAAATCCGAATTGAATTTAATCCGAACCAAATTTCATCCGATTTTTTATCCAAGTTAAAACTGAACCGAAACAAATCTGATCCGAATTGTATCCAATAATATGATAACCGAAAGCTGATCCGATCCGAGATCGATCTGATCCGAAACCGGATAACCACCGAATTGCCAGTCTTATATCTACTTGAAGCATTTGCAAGACAACTGCTTCTGGAAACTGTTTGTACCGGAGGAATTCTAACTAAACCAGCTACAACTTCTGCTGCATACCTGTATATTTTATCTTTGTCTTGGTGCAGATTTTCGACATTTTTAAGGTGAAAAAACAATTTGGTAAACAGAAAACTCAAAGCGGCGGCTTTTGTTATACTGATCACTAGTGAAGGCATGGCTCACAAGACACTTGCAGTAAATGTTTAGCCACAGCAGAGCCAGGTCTATTAACTACTACGTGTTTTGACATACATTTCAAACAAATTTTAAATCCTAAAGAATTTTTTTTTTTTTTGTTTTTTTTAAAGATGTTAGACATATCTTCCATATTTTCAATGATAACGAAAGCAATAATTAATGTGTACCATCATTAATCTGTGTTAAGCTCTAATTTCAGGCCTAAAGAAAAACCTCCCATAAATCTGGCAATTAGCAAAAGAAAATTTTTGGCATGGATCTGGTATCAGTTCCCAAACTCTGTATCCGATACAATCATCTGTTTTATCTCCTGAAACTACAAAGTTTAAGAACTCGTGCTAGCTTTTAATAAGCCAAGCAGAACATATTTAAGACTCTTCTTCTCTAGGAAAGAATATTGTCTTCACATATACAACTATCCACCAAGATGTATAAAGCTACTGTTTTCTGATGAAAAGCTTTCTGAAAAATAGACTACTCAAAATAATAAAGCAACTATTGTTCCATATGATTTTTCTATAAATCTGGTTTATTGGAATAGCATTGAGCAGGTGAATGTTTCCTACATGGGGTATATTGTGGGTTCAATGGAAGATCATGATCATCTCCTTCTTTAAATTATTCCAAATGAGAATCCTAAGTCTTAACCTTTGTCTGTATGATAGACTGCAAAAATATTTGTACGCATTTTAAAATGCATCCTGCTAACTTTCTGAAATCCAGATTATGAGCTTTTATTTAGCAAGTCTATTATATTACTATGGAAGGGGCACCAGCCTGATCAAATGCATGATGACCTTTGTTCCGCTGTATCTCAATTTGGCAGTGTCATATAGCAGATGGTTTGCAACTATAGAGCAGAGATTTTAAGAAAGAATATTATTTTTGTCAAACAATGCCAAGAGATTAACCAGTTCCAATACCGGATAGATTTTCATGTTTTCTTTTGGGCTCAAAGTTACAACAACAATTCTCGTACAAAATATATGTCTTAAAGTTATTGATTAAGTTTATGTTTACAGAAATTATAAGCAAATTTTTTGGTAGAACTGAAGATCACTTTAAGTGCTAGGATCTAAAGGATTAATTATACATTCTCATAAGAAAATTTCCAACTCTTTCTATATCAAATAATTCTATGCACCATACATGTAGCTCATATCCACAAGATTCAGATAAAAAGAATAAAAAAACCTAACTCGATTAAAATCTGACAAAAAGCAAAAAAACACTTAACAACACATCACTAGGACAAAGATTGATTAAGTAGGTACAAAGAATTACAACTTATAATTGAAATTCATATGCAAGACAAACATATCCCAAATTGGTTTACAAACACTACAATTACACAAACAACTCTACTAATACAAATTACAACTTATAATAATGTTAAAACTAGCTACTTGATGAAGAAGAAGTAAAGAACACACATAAACTTTGTACTAATCATATCTAACAACAAGAGAGCTTTACAGAAGAAGAAATTGTTATATGAACTGTTACATTGCTAAACTGAGCACCTTATATTTATATGTGTCAATCCTAAAAAACTTTTGTAAATAACTTTTGTTGAAGTGTCAACCTAACGAGCTGGCAACTAAGTCACGGCAGCTGAATTTCTCAATATTCCCCCTCAAGTTGGTAGGTGGATACTCACCCAACTTGGACAATAGAGAATTAAATTATGGACAAGGAGCAACTTTAGTCAAGACATATGTAAGCTGAGAACGAATTGGTAAATAGGTGAGTGAAAGCAATCCTTCTGACACCTTGTCACGAGTAAAATGTCAATCAAGCTCAATATGCTTTGTGCGCTCATGGAACACTAGGTTCTTAGCAATGTGAAGAGCTGACAGGTTGTAACAATGGTTGTAACAATGTAACTCAACTGGTAACAAATCAGAGACACCAGTTCATTCAACAAATGGACCACCCAAGTGACTTTTACAACTGCAGAAGCCATAGCACGGTACTCTGCTTTTGCTGGAGATTTATTTACGTGTTTACACTAGAAAATGAGAGAAAAACAAAGAGAACGGGAGAATAAACATTAGATGCATACTTAATAGTTATTCCTGATAACCATTGTGTGGTTTTATACACAGAAATAAAATCAAAACTCCTAAAACCTAGCAGCTATCTTATCTACTAATTATTTAAAAAAACACCTAACAAACTAATCAACAAAATATTAAAAAACAATTCAAATAATTTTGAATTATTCTCAACACTCCCTTTTAATTCAAAATTCTAAAATTTATTAGATCATTGATGTACTTCCCATCATCATCCTCGGAGCACTTTTCTTCACAATTTCTTCTAGGTGCAATTCTCACCAGTAATTCCATGTCTTGATCACTTCTCATCAATTCTATGTTGATGCACTTCTCACCAACTTACACATTGGAGCACATCTCTCCAATATTAAAACAATCGTCTTCTTCAAATGCTTATTTCTTGTTAATACTTTCTTCGGTCTTGTTTCTACAATTTTTTGTACATGTCCAAACCTCTTGCATTTAAAGCATTGAGGCTTCCCCTTATGCAAACAATCCTTTTCTTCATGCCCATTCTTCTTACAATGACCACATTGAGTAAATTTTATTTTCTCTTTTGAAGTTTTTGCCAAAAGAACTCCTTCAACCGCATTTTAAATTTCCCTATTTCTCATCGCTCTTCTTTATTCTTGGGCTTGCAGAGAATTAATTAGCTCGGATAAAGCTAATTCACTTTTATCTTTTGAATCTTCAAGAGACGAAAGTTTTGCCTCAAATCTTTCAGAAAAACTCACGAACAGCTTCTCTACGACTTTGCTATCAAGTACATCTTCTCCCATCAGCCGTATTTTATTCACCACACCCATCAAATTATCATAATAATCTTGTATGGTGTCTTTTTCTTTCATGGCTAAAGTCTCAAAATCCCTTTTGAGATTTAAAACTTCCATCCTCTTTGTTCTTGCGTTGCATTCGTATAATTCTTTTAACTTGTCCCGACCTTCTTTTCTTGTTTTACAAGTCATTATTCTTGTAAAACAGATTCGGACACAGGCGTATGAGTTAATCCCTTGGAGCCTTGCTTGATTCATCTTCATGAAGCCTGATTTAATTCAGTGTAGGATTGTTTGTGAGAGGTTGTATTTCTCTCTCAGTTTTAACCCATGTCTGTAAACCCGAACCTCTCAAATGATTTTTCATCTTGACAGCCCATACTTGATAATTTTCACCATTAAAAATTGAAGGAGAAAGATTTGGTGTGTGATTTGAACTCATGACTATATTTTCACACAAACTCTCACAGGCCCTTAAGATCAGAAAGGCTTTTGATACCATTTGTAAGTGTTTACACTATAAAAGGAGAGAAAAACAAAGAGAACGGGAGAACAAAATTTAGATGCATACTTAATACTTATTCCTGATAATCAACGTGTGGTTTTATACACAAAAATAAAAACAAAACTCCTAAAACCTAACATATATCGTATCTACTAATTATTTAAAAAACGCCTAACAAACTAATCAAAAAATATCAAAAATAATTCAAATAATTTTGAATCATTCTCAACAATTTAAAGATTGTGCTTTGTTTTTTTAGATTTCCAATTCACATGAGAACTACCATCCGATTTGAGCTTTACTTTATATACCCATTTAGAACTAATTGATTTCTTATTTGCAGGAAGGGGAACCAAGTCCCAAGTATGGTTATTATGCAAAGCCTGAATTTCAGCTTGCATTACTGCCACCCAAAGTGGATCAGCAGCAGCTTCAAGATAAGATTGTGGTTCTTTAATAGAACATGAAGCAGAAACAGGAGGTGCAAGTATTAAATTACACCAATGAGATGATTTAGAAACTATGTTACAATAATAAGAGGACAAATAAGAAGGTGGTTTATAGATTCGAGAAGATTTTCTCAAGATACTAGATTTTTTAGAATTAACAGGAACACTAGTACTGAGATCATGAATTTCAGACAAATCAAGAGAGTTTCTAGATTGAGTATTTTCAGTAAGAGAAGATATAAATTAATTACTTGAACTTTCTTGATCATAAGAAGTTTCATGAGAAGCAGTAACAGACATTTCAATATCAAGCTCATCACTTAAACAAGAATTAGAATATGAAGGTAAGTAGATCTCAGAAGAAAATGATGTAAGGGAGTTATGAGTATGAAATGAAAAATGTGCTTCATGAAATATAACATCCCTACAAATGAACATAAAATCTCTAGGAAAATCTAATGCTTTATAAGCTTTCTACAACATAGAATATCCCAAAAATACACAAGCAATTGCACGAGGATCAAATTTAGTCTATGGGTAGAAATAGGTGATGCATAGCACAAACTTCCAAAATCCTTCGAGTGTTCCATAGACGGTGTTTTACCAGTCAACCTAAAATAAGGTGTATCATTTTGTATACTCTACACAGGAATTCTATTCAGCAAATATGTAGCACAAAGATCACTTCCATTCCAATACTTATCAGGAATCTTGGACTGAAAAAACAAAGATCTAGTAGTTTCAAGCAAGTGTCAATGCTTGCGCTCCATAACACCATTTTGTTGTGGAGTATGACTGCAACAAGTCTAATGAACTATCCCTTTCTGTAAAAACAATTCCCTCATGTGACCTTAACACAATTCTGGAGCATTGTCTGATCTGACCTTGACAAGTTTTGCCTTATACTGAGTATCAACATGAGAAATGAAAGCCAGCAGCACGTTAATACATTCAGTTCTATTCTTTAGCATGTGCACCCAAGTAAATCGACTGAAATCATCAACTATGGTAAGAAATTGATTAAATCCATTATATGACTTGATTTTACATGGTCTGTACATTAATGTGGATAAGCTTAAAATGAATCTTAGTTTGAATACTACTATGAGGAAAAGACAACCTTGACTGTTTTGCTAAAGGACAAATTTGACAAATAAGATTCTTTGATGAATCTCTAAGACCTGACAAACCAGGAATCAACTCCAATCTACTAAAAGGAACATGACCAAGTCTCGAATGCCACATACTGAGATCTTCCTTAATGCTGACAAATTCTTTCTTCAAAATCACTGATTATTCCAATCATGTAGTATTGTACAACCTTTCTTGAAACTTACCAAGAACAAGTAGACTCTTTCTCTGCAAATGGTCCTGTAACACACACTCTTGGCCATTAAAAATCACTTAATAGTTCAGATTCTTACATAATCTCTGTACTGAAATAAAGTTATAATGAAAATCAGGGATATGAAGAATACTATGAAGAACCATTTTTCCACTAACTTGAACTGTTCCTATATTCAAAATAGGAATCTGTCTCCCATCAGGAACTACTATATGCTCAATTATATTATTCACAAATTTATAAGCAGAAAAGAGATTAAGATCACAACAAATGTGATTTGTGGCTCCACTATCTATTAGCCAACCAGAGTTATAACTATTTTTAGCCAGCAGACAAATCTTATCGGCCAATAAAGCATGATCCTATGAACTCTGAGCACTGGTATTGCTGACAGACTACTTATTTAGTAGGTCCGTTAACTGTTGATATTGAGCGACTGTTATAGCACTAGATTCATTCTTGTCTCCAGATGGGCCAACATTAGTGGTGCAAGAAGATGCAGCTGCAGCAACCACTTTCTTATCCCTGAAATTTTTAAAACCAGGAGTATATCCATGGATTTTGAACCACATATCCACTGTATGACCAGAAATATTGCAATTTGTACGAAAATAGTTGCTACCTTTCTTAGGAGCCACAAAAGAACCATTATTACCTCTACCATTGTTGACATAGCCTACTCTTTGATTAAATTCTGGCTTAAAGTGCTTTTTACCATCAACCACAAATGCCAAAGAATCAGTCTGAACAGTAGCCTGAGATAATTCTTGATGCCTTTCCTCCTGGAAAAACACCCTAAACGCATTTGACAAACTAGGAAGAGGTTGCTATATAAGAATGTTACCCATCACGGTAGAGAACTTGTCATTAAGATTTATCATAAACTGCAAAAGTCTATGATCTTGTTGCATCTACTACACCTTTTGTGTAACATTACAAGTACACTTACGACATGTACAACAAGAAAGATGATTAATGTCACTCGTTGCATCCCAAAGAGGCTTTATTTTAGTGAAGAAATCAGAAACACTTTTAGAACCTTATACCAGATCAGCCAATTGTTGCTCAAGTGTGTAGATCTGAGTCACCGAAGCATTGCCAAACATATCTTCAAGATCTAACCAAATTTCTTTAGCTGTCTTGAAGAACAAGATAGTTCTAGCAATAGAATCATCCAGATTACACAATAACCAGGAGCACACTAAATCATTACATCGTTCCCAAGCTTTATAATCTCCAGAAAGAACATCAGATGGTTTAACAACGGTACCGTCCACGAAACCTGACTTGTTCATTGCTGATAAGCTAAGCATCATAGATCTCTCCCAGTTACTATAGCTTGTTCTATTAAATTTCACATACACTAACTGTGTAATATTAGCATCAGATGGATGTATATAATAGACACTCGACGAATTGTTTTGTGGTTGTATTAAAGGCCTATTCCAGGCATTAGTTTAGTAAATCCACCTTCAACCTTTATTTTACTCAATCTATGATAACAAGCTACTAATCAAGTAAACGTACACTATAAAATTCATCACCACAAGATAATTGTATAAAACGAACTATCTATTTACAACGGAAACTGAACAAGAATAAAACGAAAGATCGATACCAAAAAGAGAACTATAGAGATAAAATGTATACGAGTAGATTAAAACATTTTGCATATCGCCATCAAAACATGTAAATTTATGGTGAAAACAACGAATTTACACAAATATATATACAATATGATAATTGAAACAAGATTCAATTGAAGAAATGAAGAAAAAAGCAAAATATTGGCAATAAAAATGCATGTAAAAGACATGATTATGATGATATGTAGCAATGAAAAGGATCGAATCGTCATTAACTCTCTGATACCATGTTAAAACTAGCTACTTGATGAAGAAGAAGTAAAAAAACACACATAAACTTCGTATTAACCATATCTAGCGACCAGAGAGTTTTTACAGAAGAAGGAATTGTTATATGAACTGTCACATTGCTAAACTAAGCACCTTATATTTATATTTGTCAATCATAGCAAACTTTTGTAACTAATTTTCTAATGGTATTGTAGTTGTTGTAGTAACTTTTGTTAATTTGAAGTTTGGTGGATGATATATATATGACCATGTTATGATATATAATATTTAGCTTATGATTTCATGCCTATTATTGAGATATATATTACATATGAAAGCTTGTTTGGTGTTGGATAAAAGTCATATTGGCCGGAAATTAGTATGTCGTTGGTTGAAAGTCAAATTGGTTGGAAAAGAAAAAAAGAGGGCAAACATGTTGCCAGTGAGACAAACTCCCAACAGCGTGTATGTCAACAATTTGTAAATAAGAAATGTATTATTCCAGTATTTCCAACATTCAGTCAAGTGTACTTTGTGTACCTGCAGTTCGTGTGTCGGACCACTTAAAATACTTCACTTTATAAACTCTCAGGTGTTATATTAAATTTCAGTTTTCGTTACACTAGGCGTATCTTCGTCAATTTTATTAAACACCGCTAAAAAATTCAGGGGTATATTCATCTTTTAATAGTCATCTTCTTCTTCAAACCCATTTCCACCATGGACAATCCTTTTAAGAGTTTTAAACTTATAAATCTCATTCGATTCACAATTAAATGGATTCATTTAAATTGCATTAAAGCCGCTTTTTCTCCTTTACAATTGTATTAAAACCAACAATTGGATAAGTAGTTTTTTACATAATCCAAAAAAACTGAAATGGGTAATGTTAAATTTGGTTTGAAATAAATATACAAATTTCTTGAAATAAATCTTTGATAGTAAAATCACTGTCAATTTGTAAATGAAAAAGAGACAATTCTATTAAGAAATAAATGAGATATTAAAGTTTTAAACTCTCAAATTAGGATTTAATGATGAAATTAAGGTTGATAAAGAAGAAAGGAAGAAGATGAAGGGTAAATAGCCATTTTAACCCTGCTTTTCATCTTATTTATTAACGGAATTAAAATTTTTTAACAAAAAGATGCATTTCGTAAAGAAAACTGAGGTACAATATAACACCTGATAATTTCTAAAGTGTAATATCCCATATGAATTGACACACTAACCAAAAGTACAGAAAATTACATAAATGACACTTTGCTCTTAAATTTATTTCAAATATTACTCAATTTCTCGACTACCTCCCCATCAATGCCAATACCTGCAACTCATAGGGGCTGTTTACTTCAGCAGTTTTCCAGAAAAATTTGAAAACATGTTCAAATTATGAATTTTTGAAGTTCGGAAATGGAAAACTGGAAAACAAGCTTATCCAGACTATAACTATAATTTAGAAAACTCTAAAAAAGAGTATTTTATTATTTTCTACGTTTGGAAAATTGAAAAGGCGCTGGACATGTATTAGAGAACACCCATCAAGTCTCAGTAAACACACTCATTTCTCTTTTTCATGTAATTTACGTGTTTAACATAAGTGAGTCATTATCACTGGCATATTCAAATGATAAAAACTATTCCAAAAAAGTTATAAAATTAAATATCAATAATAATTCTTTTTACCTATTTGGGTTATTTGTTAGTAAAAACACTATAAATTAAAATCTTGAAATATATTTTTAGTACACAACAAACAATAAAGTATATAATTTAGATAAAATATGATCTATTAAAATAATTTGAAAATAGTCATTAATGATTTAAAAATATACAATAAAAGTGTTAGTTTCTTTTTCAAATATTTTTTGATGTATTAAATTTAAATCGGACAAGATTTGTGAAAAAAGGACTAACTTTCAAGTTGGTTATTTAAAATTAATAGTNCTAATATAAGTATTAACTCTAACAATACTTAAATTTGTATTAACAATATTTAAATTCATATTAAAATTTATAAATGAATGTTACCTTATGCAACATATGGCTGATGAATTAAATAATAAAATAATGACACTCTGTGACAAATTTTAATATTTTAATTTTTTTCCTTAAACAATATTCATGAAATTTATGAACCTAAATAAACAAAAACTAATCAAATTTTATTTTGTGTTAGTGGACCACGTTTTCTCAATTTTCATCTGTTTTCTAAGAGATAAAAAATTCAGAAATTTATAAAAGAAAACTGGAAAATTTTTTGGTAAGTAAACAACCCCATAATCACTAGAATAAGTCAGTAGGGAGGAAGAAAAATGAAGTGTTTAATTGTTTGAGTGACAGAGTTGGTACGAAGTTGCAAGGATGGGAGAACAAATCAATATCAAAAGTAGGCAATGGCCTACAATTAAAAACAAGGGCGCAGCCAATTCCAAATTTCTGGATGAATCTGCTACTATACCAGCAGAGGTCTGTAACAAAATCCAACGACACATGAATGGTTTTTGGTGGGAAAGTGGTGCTAGCAGAATGGGGATACGGTGGATGGCTTGGGAGAGGTTATGCATTGTTAAAGAAGGCGGGGTCTAGGTTTCAAAGATCTTAGGAGTTTCAATATCGCGATATTAGCCAAGCAAGGTTGGCGATTAATAAATGATTCAAATCCTCTGATCACGCAAATTATGAAGGCACGTTATTAACCAAATACTGATTTCTTGAATGCTCAAATTGGTGAAAATCCAAGTTATATGTGGCATAGCATTATTGCAGGCCAAGAAGTATTGAAGCAAGGTTGTCGAATGAGTATTGTCACAAGAGAAGACACTTTTTTATAAAAAGTTCCTTGGCTTCCAAGTACGGACGATGGATGTGTAACAACAAGTATGCCTCTGGAACTTCAAAATGTACGGGTGTCAGGTCTAATGAAGATGAATGAGAGAGGCTGGGATGATGAGGTTCTAAATGATATATTCAATGCTAGAGATATTCAGCTGATCAAAAGTATCTCGTTGTCAAATTTTGATAGGCAAGACACATGGATGTGGTTATTTGATGGGAAGGGGGAGTTTACTGTGAAAAGCTATTATCGTCGGTTAGTTGAGGAGTATGACACATCAAATGAGACGTTCTGAAAAAAATTGTGGAATTTGATGGTGCTTGGGAAAGTAAAGGTTCTGTTATGACGAGTCTGTCGTTCATGTTTGCCAACCGCAACAACATTGAGCGAAAAAAGAGTGAATATAGATTGTAAATGCAGCTGGTATCGAGTGCAAGAAGAAGATACTGGCAATGTTTTGTTTGGATGTAGCTTTGCTCAGCAAGTTTGGGATTCTTTTCAGATGACGCATTGGATTCAAAATATACGGGGGAATCCATGATTAATTTGTTTAAGCGACTGTTTGACAGTGGTACAAAAGAACAGTGTGCACTATTAGCATTAGTGTGTTGGAATTTATGGAACCGGCGAAATAAGAGCAAAATTCAGGTGTCTGTGTTTGGCATAAAGCAAGCTGCACTGAACTTGTTTGCAGATTGGTAGACAGCTCAGTCTGAAATAACAAGATATAAAGCAACAGCAAATTCAAGCTCGATAATATGGCAACGTCCACCAGCGGGATGGGTGAAGGTAAACATTGATGCAGCTGTGTTTGATAGCATATCGGTTATTGGTGTTGGAGGTGTGATCAGGGATGAAACAGTATTTTTGCGAGCTATGTGCAAACAGGTGCCTAGATCATGGACGCCTAGGGAAGCAGAAGTTCTGAGTCTAAAAGAAGTGTTATCTTGGGTCAAATGTCATGGATTTACTCGATGCATTTTTGAAATGGACTTAAAGCTTTTGGCTGATGCTTGTCAAGGTGATACAGGGAGATCATATTTTCATTCAATTGTCCAAGATTGTGTTGAATTATTAAAGCATTTCGATAATATGCTAGTTCAGTCGAATGAAGTTGCTCATGTTTTGGCACGGGTATCTCATTCTATATCAAATTTAAAGGAGTGGGAGGTTGTTCCCAACTTCTTAACGGATGTAATTACTTTTGATTCAATATAATGCAAGTACATTTTCTTTATTAAAAAAAAGTGAGCAAATCGAACTTAAATATACCCCATAACATGACTTTTCCTAAATCTTCGCAAAGAGTAAAATATGACAACTAACTAAAAGCGAGATTTCGTTTTATCAATTTTCTATATATAATGACTAGGAATGTTTTTTATTACAATGTTCAACACTTCAACTACCGGAAACTAATAATACAACTACAGATTAGTGCAATTTGGGGATAATTGGCCAACTACTTCTAGAAACTGTTTGCATCCGAGGACTGTAACAACCGGTGTTTCGTTTGGGAAATTCTAAAACAAATACTTATAACTTAAAACTAATAAGTGACTTATAATAAATAAATACTTATATGTTATATAAGTGTTTGAATAATTTTACTTATAAGTCATAATGTTTTTACTCAAGTGAACTAAAATAAATAATTTTTAAATATAATTATCTTAATTCTTGAATTTTAAGTTAGATTAACATTTAAAAATATATATTTTAAAATTAAAGTTAATAAAAAAGTGAAAAATCAAAATAAGTTGAAACAAAGTACGGTGTTACTAACATTTAACTAAATTCGACTTATAAGTTGGGTCGACAAACATCGGTCGATAAGCTGTTGCGGGCTTATAAGTCCACTTATCAGATTTAACAAACAGGCCCTATGTATTTTCTGTCTTGGTGCAGACTTCGATATGTTTATTATATCAAGCAGGTCTACCGATTACCCAAAATCATACTAAACTATCTCTAGGGTTGATCAACACCGGATCTATTCCCGGACATGGGTCTCGACATTCTGCGATTTGTGCTATTTGGAAAATCTGGGGATGGGTTTATAGCTGAGAGGGGAAGCCTGGGACCAAGTCCATATGTCGGCTGCTGTGACATCATGGGTACTATGTGAGGATGAACTAGTTGATTATTGGCAGAACTCAAAAATGACTGAGAAGGCACGTCTGAAATGGTTTGGGGCCTCGTATTTCCAGCATTATTATAAATCATGGCAGGACAAGAAGCTGATAGACTTGTAGATCGAGTCACACCAGCTGGCCCAAATTGGGTTGAGAGCAAAGCAGCACGTTCGGCGGCAATTCTCTGCTTTACTTTGTCCACTAGCTCACATTCTTTCATTAACATAGTCTCCACTTCTGCGAATTTCTTTAGCTTCAGTTCTAACCTCTTTAACTGCAAAAAAGTTCAAAATATACAAGTAGTTTAGATATTGTAACGAACCAGATGCAGAAATATAAGTTTGTAAAAGTTGCTCCAATCAGGGATAGGCATATACATGGAGGCAAAAAAATGTAATCACTCAGAATGTGGGAGAGGAATATTCTTTCTGTATTAAAGACAAAGACAGCATACATTTTTAACTTCAAAGGATAACAGTAGATTACAGTAGGTGATGTTGGCATGAGCTAAAATGGAGATAAATATATATCTAAAAAAGAAAATCATAGTACAAGAAAGTTTCAATATGGCTCCAGTATCAGTTCACAAACTCTGTATAAAACTCTCTTTAATCTCCTAAAAGGAAATTCAGCCTAGAGCAACAAAAAGCATCCAGAAAACCTCAAATTGCAAAGTAAAATCAGACCAGAACCAAAAAAAAATTTGTGCTTCAAACTGAAATGAAATAGGTGCAGTTATGTATAGCTATTATAGTTTTCATTAAAAATTAAACACTTGTCATTTAATTTATTTGTAAATAATCAAAACAATAATAATACCAATTTTAAGATATATTAAACTTTTGATATTTACCCGTCATTTTTGTCCTTCCATTTTTATTATCATGACATGGAATGTTAAAACAGTAGGAGTAAATATAAGGCATTAAGGCTTAGCCGCTTAGTCATTGTAGAGATAAGAGACGATTAAGTAGATTTCTGTGTGTATATATATTCCTGAGTTAATTGTATTGTATATATAAACTTTGTTGCATACCTATCAGTTCGCTGAAATCCAGGAAAGAGTAATTTCCATTTTATATTTGTACAAAGTTAAGGTTGGAGTAGGTCAATGGCACAGAGAGATCGATCAAAATTAATGGAGAAATGAGAAAGGGTAAAGGAGGAAGAAGAGGAATAATATACAGAAATATACTCAAAGCCAAAATTAGTTGCAGGATTAATTATTTGTAGTAATGAGACCTAAGTAGCCCCGTGTCGAAAAATGAAGGACTATATGAATAAACAATCCTTAAAAGTAATAAAAAGGACTGAATTTACTAAAACCAAATGAAGTATAACAAGCATAAGAAATAAGAACTTGTAAGACATGAATTTGCACTCTAAAAGCATACAATTTTTCATTCTGCAAGCACCATGTAACACATTCCTAGACAAGCGCAATGGAAATCCATTCACCAATTCCATATAATGTACATAAATACATAAATACACACACACACACACACACACACATATATAGGAAGTCCTAGGGAAAAAGAGAAAGTCAATAATATGTTATGGCCAATGAGATCCAAACAAGTAACAACGCAATTAAACAAGTAAGCTAAAATTCAATAAAAATAAACTGCAACAGATGTACCTGATGATTTATGATACTAGCAGTAAGCTTTTGAATTTCGCGCTCCTCGTGATCAGCAAATAGTTTTGACTTGGTTGCTGCAGCGGACAGACCAGCTTTGGAAGCAGCATTAAGTTTTGTATCAGATAATGGAGTACTGTCTGCAACACAATGAGTTTCTTAATTGCTATGAAGTACTGTAGTTGGTGGAAAAAAGACTAGAAAACTTCTTTATTGGTAGGCTACCTTTTTGTTGATTTGAATTTGTAATATTGTAATCAGAAGTAGCTACTTGATCATCCTTAGTAAGCTCTATTAAGGTGGTATGAGCATAGGCTGCAGCAACTCTTGGTCCGAGAGCAGAGGCCAGGAAGGCAACCTAGGAAATGAAACAGCAACACAAAGCTTATTGACATACAATATCTAGGAAGTTACTACTGAAACTCGGCCAACAAAGTCCTTGAACAATCCACGTGTCATCTCATCTAGGACTGACTTGGATACAACACAAATTAACCATAGTTTTTGGACTGAATATTATAGATTGTTTACCAAATAAATAGAAAACCACCGAGCCTCTACACATTTATTATAAGAAAATCGCTTTTATTTATTCTATTCTAATCCTAAAATGAACAATGGTGCGATGCATGTTGCATTCATGCTCCAAACTTCATGCTTGCATGAGCCCTTGATTGCTTAAAAGTATGTTCATAGAGAACATAGATAACCCGAGTAACAAGACTATAGAAAGTGGAAAATTATCAGACAACCACTTATATCCACAAAATCAGAATATTGCAGTTTGAATTACAGCCCTACTCATAGATTTTTCATTTCCAAAAAGAGGGTAGTCCCACTTGTATGGTAGAAACACTAACTTTCTTTCTCAATTCCATTCTTAATCAAACGACAAATATAGTTACAAATATAGAACCATAAAAATAGGAAATACCAAACTATTATTACCATGCGCTTCAGCATGTCTAGGTTTACAGTTTAGTAGCATATATCATTCATCCACCTTTGAACATATGCCTTTTACATCTTGTTCACATGGCCATTTATCCAGAATAAACTAAGAAACTACAACAAGTTGCGTTCATGACTTGTCAAAGAATACTAACAGTGCTGGAAGGATGACAGGAAAGGAGTCGGGCAAATTTACGTTAGAGATAAATTAATTTACTACAGTGTAAAGATTTGGATACATGCAAGACTTGGCCCATCCCTAGAATGAGATATCACTAGAGAGAAATGCGGTCCCGCAAAGAAAAGCAAGTATTTAAGAAAATTGTTCGGTCTAACAGCGAGTCCTTTGAATGCCCTCGTGATGTTTTCTGATTGGTTCTACAGCTGCAGTGAACAATTACACTCAAAAGGAAAAGGAAATATCAATTAAAAGGAACTAATAACGCGTCATATGAATATGATATTACCAAACATTTGAGAGTCTCTCCTTGATGAGATAGAAACTACAAGTACTAATTGCCTGCTCTACTGTTTGCTTTCCCCCCTTTTATTCCACTTCTTCTCTCACCTTTTGCATGTTACCTTTGTGGGTGACAAGATTACCCTTGGGTCTGCCACCTGCATCTCTCATATGTTTCATAATTGAGCTGGACTGATGTATCACAGCCCTTTATACTCCAATAACTGGTAACTATCTTAAGAATAAATCTTATAGCTCTTAACTCTAAGACATGCCCATTATTCTATTGGTACTGCCCAGCCTCAGCAGTCCAGCACTAAAGAAAGAATAAGAAATTTCTACTCCCAGTAACAGATCGTACAAAAAAAAATATTACATGCTCAAGCATTACTAGTAACTTACTGAACTACTAAAAGACAGATAATAGTCGGTTGCTTATTTACTAAAAGTCTGAAAATATAAAAATTAAAGCAAAAAAGACGAAAGTAACAGGAACACAGAAGCTCTGCTATCATTTTCCTAAGAACTGAAAGATAC
>PHNY01299518.1:0-26575 GCA_003724115.2 Anethum foeniculum
GGGGAGTGAGAGAGAATATGATAATTATCAGCAATAGTGTGTTGTTAAGAGGTTATTGGTGGAGTTCTATTAATTATGTATGTTAAGCTAACTTAAATATAATGCTTGGCGTTAGGATAACAATATTGGTGTAGTAAAAGATTGCCGTTGGATATGGAATGCTTAGCTTTTCAGTTTTTATATTTGATTCCTGGCTCATATATGATGATTTTACAAGTTTTATTTAGAAAATAATATGCAGTATGCACACCATGATTTGAGTAAGTTAGACTTTTGAATATTGCTGACTGGGGTGTACAATTGACATGTTATATCACCTATTAGTTCTTGGGTTGCATTAAGTTGAGCTCATGCGTATTTACAATATGACAATTTTCCCATCGGAGATTGTATAATATAATTCTCTGAGCTGTTTTAGTTATAAGTTTGCATATCTTGTCACTCTAATAATGTGCCTTGTCTTTTTGATATCTTGTTTTATTCTTTTTTTGACAAAGATATGGAAGCTAATGTCCGTTTGCTGAACTTTTAGGCAAGTGACATCTGATGGCTTGGGGAAACATCTATACCAGGCGCGTGAAAGTTTTCACATTGGCTATTATAATGTATTTGGACTATAAGGTTAAAATATTTTTTCATTCCTTTGTATCTGATAATGAGATATTCAATGTTATGTATAAACCTTTTTGGGCATTTATCTAATTTGTTATCAACTTCTTGTCTTGTGGTTGTATTGGTTTAGGCTTTGCAAAAGAGAGAAAAGTGGGTAAGCAAATCTAAACGAGATTCCATGTGGGAGAAGCTTCATGAGCGCAATGCAAAGCGAGTCCTTAAGGTTGTAATTGAATTAGAAGGAATGTGGGTAAAACTTGGACAGTACATGTCCACACGTGCTGATGTGCTCCCGAATGCATATATACGCGTGCTGACGCAGTTGCAGGACTCTCTTCCTCCTCGCCCTTTGAAAGTGGTAATGCTTTACTAGAATTTGTTTGAAGGTGGATAAAAATGTTGCCTTTTACAATTTTACATATTTAGTTATTCGTACTCGGAAGGCAAAAAGAAACAGTAGTGGAGTTATTTATCAGTGTGTCTACTTGCCTATAGCTACTATATTTGTTGGGATCAGTACTTTACCCAATAAATATGAATTTTTCTGGAAATTATTGAATCTTAAATCTAGGGGCTATTGGGCTGAATATCAGAATAGCTTGAGAAACATTGTCAGATAACTAGTTACTCTCTTTTTTTGGGCACAGGTTTGTGAGACCATAGAGAAAGAATTGGGAAAATCAATGAGGGATATGTTCAGTAATTTTGTTCAAGTTCCTCTGGCAACCGCGTCAGTAAGATCCTCGAACCTCATAGTATAATTTATAGTAGTAATAGTCAGTTTTTAGCTTTGTGGATGTGGTTTTTTCAAGTTCTCACATGCTTAATTGCTTGGGTTGTGACAATGTGGAGTTTGATTTGGCATGCTGTTTCTTCTCTGTTGTATTTTCTACTTCCAGATAGCCCAAGTTCATCGCGCAACTTTAACTGATGGACGAGAAGTGGTTGTTAAAGTTCAGCATGAAGGCATTAAGTCAATCATCTTGGAGGTTACTAATACTTTCTTTTCTTCTTTTTTTTGGTTTAATCTATTGTTGGGGTATGTTCGAATTTGATCTTATGAACTGATTAAATTGGTACATTTTTGGTTCAGGACCTGAAGAATGCGAAGTCAATTGTTGACTGGATAGCATGGGCAGAACCTCAGTATGACTTTAACCCTGTAATCGATGAATGGTGCAAAGAAGCACCTAAGGAACTAGATTTTAATCGTGAAGCTGGTGTGTATTAAGCTTTTCTGCTAATTTTGTTTGAAATTTTAATCTGTTGCATCTGATGAAAGCATTATCTTTCTTGCTGCCTGTTAGAAAATACGAGTTTAATATCCAGGAACCTTGGTTGCAATAATCAACGTGATGAGAAAGTACCTGCCAATGGTGTAGATGTCTTAATTCCCGAAGTTATTCAGGTAAGAAAACAGGCTAAACACACGAAGAAAATGTCAACATTACATTTGATGCAATATACATTTTTAATTAACGATGCAGAGTGAAATTGCAAATTTTCAATAGTCCAATGAAGAAGCCCTATTGACCTACAATACATAACATATCTATATGACGACTTAAAATAAAATTTTAATATTATGTAATATATTTAGAACCCCCGTCTACTGGTAAAGTAATATAAATTTATTGTTTAGCACCTGTATTCGAGTCCGGGTAACCCATAATGCAAGTGATTTCAAATGTAATGTGCCATTAGTTCATTACATTTTTGTTCTATTTTGGTGAGGATAATGGTCTTCCGAACTACATATCTGCTATGTTTAATCATCGTTTTATCATCTTACATGTTTGTTGATATGGCAGTCAACTGAAAGGGTCCTCATCTTGGAGTATATGGACGGGGTTCGTTTAAATGACTTGGTATCACTTGAAAATTTGGGCGTTGATAAGCAAAAGCTTGTTGAAGAAATAACACGTGCCTATGCGCACCAAATTTACGTGGGTGGTATATTCAATGGTGATCCTCATCCAGGTACAATTTCTGGTTTCCTTCCTATACCTTCAGCTCAATATTTCAGTGGCTTTTTTTCAATAACATTGTTTTTGTCACATTTTGTTTCAAATGTGTATCTGATTATTCACAGTTTTAATCAATTCATTTAATTTTATTTGGCTATATATTTAGGGAATTTTCTTGTCAGCAAAGAGCCTCCACATCGTCCAATTTTGCTTGATTTTGGTCTTACTAAACTATTGACGAGTTCTATGAAACAAGGTTTAGCAAAAATGTTTCTGGCTTCTGTTGAGGTTGGTTATCTTTGTGTGCTAAGATAAGAAATAATGAGAAAATTGTATCTGCAGATATACTAGTAGAGCCACTAGAAAATATTTATCATATGATTTGGTTCTTTAAGTTGGGCAAAAATTGATAACAGATTGTGAATTCACATTTGGCCATAATTGGGGACGAATATTTGCTTCTTTATTAATTGTTTTTTAAAGCAACTTGTTGTTTATTTGAGCATTAACAATTCCTTAAACCCAGATATCTGCTGTTTGGTTTTTAATATATCATCTTTCACTATTGCGTATCCACTGAGCATGTCACCTTAAAATTTGGTGTGGCATAAGTACCTCTTCAAGCTAAGATGTCAATTGCAGGGTGATCATGTGGCACTTCTGTCTGCCCTTGCGGAAATGGGATTTAGATTTCGCATGGACTTGCCAGAAGAGGCAATGGAGGTAACAGCTCTGATATTTCGCAATTCAGCGCCTTCCAGGGAAGAAGATGTGAGTGACGATTTAGAAATTAGCATCCGTGTTCACTATATATGCGAGGGATCATAATAAAGTTTGTTTTTTTATTATCAAGGAACACTTGAAATCTTACAAGGAAAAGGCAAAACTTAAAAAGGAAAGTTTAAAGCTTAGCCAGAAGGAATCTCGCCGCTTTAATCCTGTAAGTATAAGTGATATCACCTTTAGTTTCCAAACGAAACATCTTTTTCATATTTATTGCATAAACTACAATGTCCATGCATTTGGTCCACGATATTGAAGTCTGCAATATTAGTTTAAGTTTGCTTAAAAAAATAATATTCAGATCAGATAGCATATTGTAATAGTTTGTACCATATGCTGTAAAAGATTGCTTTTGATCATTAAAATAGAAATTGTGTGTAATTTGGAGATTAGAAGAAGATCAGCTGCATAATAACAGTAATGATTTATTTTTGTATCAGTCTCAATCCATTTTGTTTCTTTTTTGCCATGGCCAAGATCCTTATGATGTTTATGTGCAGGTTGATGCTTTTCCAGGTGATATCGTGATCTTCAGTCGGGTTCTCAATCTACTTAGAGGTATTCAAGAAATCCTTTTATGCTTCTCTGTGATGTTAACTAATTTTACTGATCTTAACTAATAATCGACCTCTCTTCAGGGCTTTCATCTATAATGAAGGTTCGCATAAACTATGTGGATATCATGAGGCCGTTCGCTGAATCTGTTTTACAATGGTACGTCTGTGATATATTATACGTTTTCATTTTTGTGATCCTTGCCTCCCACTTAGCTAATGTAATTGTAAAATAAGCTGCTTTCAGCAATATTGATAATGGCCCGAGATCGAATGCGCAATGGATATACAACACCCCTGTTCATTCTGACGTGGAGGCGAAATTGAGGCATTTATTAGTTGAGCTGGGGAATGCTGATAAAATTCTTGGAATACAGGTACATATGCGTGTGTATACATGGGAATATTGCAATTGGGGGTGGTAACTTACGTTTCATTTTCAGTTATTTTCTCTGAAAACCTCTTATACTGCACTAAGTTATAATGAAACATGAGAGACTCTGTTAGATCTGTGATTCGTTAAAAATAGAGAAACATGGACCTGTGATTGCATGCGTTGTAGAGTAGTTGGCTTTAGTCGCAACACAATTATTCATATGAATCTTCTAAGCATACAAGGTCGATAATGACTATCAGTCTTGGGACAGCTCCTATTTTTGGTGGGAAAGCAGTAATGTAGTTCTATTGCGTGGCTAGTATTATAGTCTTGGAGGCATGTTAAATTATCAGAGTTTGCTGAAGTTCATTACTTTAATGTAGTATTATTGTGATACATTTTCATTCAATGTAATATTGACTTTAGGTATGTGCCTACAAAGATGGGCAAGTGATAATTGACACTGCTGCTGGTGCGCTTGGAAGATATGATCCTCGTCCTGTTCAGCCTGATACCCTATTTAATGTTTTCTCTGCAACAAAGGGTATCACAGCCGGAATGGTACATTGGCTGGTTGACAATAGGTATGTGATCGATACTAAATCTGCTTTATTATGACATATCTTCATATCTTTGTTGTAGTATCTTCTAATATGTTATGACTTGTTTTTTGCTTCATGTATTCTAATATATACTCACTGGTCCATTTAGTCATTCAAGAGGCTGCACTTTGTAATAATTGCATATGCTAGATATTTTCATGAAAGTTGGCTGTTTGCCTATGCTAGTATATTATTTACTGTTATACATGAGTCATGACTCTGTTGTTAGTTTGAACGAGAATGTGATGTGGCAAAAGAAGGATGGAGTTAATGGTTTCATAGTTATTATATTGTAAAATAGTAGTACAGTTTGGCATCTTTTCTGAGGAAGTTGGTGGCTGTGTCTTAGAGGATTATTTTGTCGTACAATGTAGAGTGGAAGCACTTTTTTTACAAAGGATGGCTCTTTTACATGAAATATAGATTAGTTGACTCTCATTAGACTGTATATGTGACGAATAAATAGACCCTACAAAGGTACAGCCTAGTATTTATTCCAAAAGCACAAGTCTGGTTTTCAGATTTTAATGCTATATCTGGTTATTAAGTTCCTTCCTGTCATCTTCTACCAAAAGCATTTCTCTAATGGTAATCAGTCACCCAGATCGTCATGTCCAAGTGTCTAACCTGTTGCTGTTAAATCATCAGCTTTATCTAGAACGTATATGTATCTTTGTTGTTGTTCTTATATCTATCCTCTGTAAAAGTGAGATATGAATATTTTCCCAAAGATTTAGTGTAGAAGCTTAAAGTGATGGGATACAAATGAATGAATTATAATATTTAACATAGCAACTGATATTTAGCTACCACAGCTCAATCTTAAATTGGACTTAAATTGCAACCGCAGTTGCTTTTTCCAAGAGAAGCAATCAGGTCATCTTGCCTTGGCCAAAATAAAAATCAGGTCATCTTGTTCCACCACAATCTCGCCATATGAGGTTATGACTGTCATTTAACTGAGTAATAGACTTTAATGCATACACATATGTAGCCAACATGTCTGACTGGCGGACCGCGGACCAAATTTTTACAGTACATATTCCCCAAAGTATGACGGTGATTGGACAATTTCATACAAACTTTGTAGCCATGCTCTTAGTAGGCCTCAATAAACCAGTGAAGTGGGGACTTCTACTTGTATATTTATGAGATATTTTGAAAACAATATCAATTCCATGGAGATCGGGTCTTCTAATGGCCTGTTTGGGAACCTGGATTTCATTTGAAATTCTGGATTTGATCAAATAAGCTGTTTGGGAATTTGGATTTGGATCTCATTTGAAATCCAGGACATTCAAATATTAGTTAAACATGAGAATTTGAAATGACAACTCAAATCTTGTCATTTGAAATCCATCATTTCAAATGAAATGCAAGTTTCCAAACGCACTCTAAGGTGTTTTCTTATATGGTCCTTTAGTACTCGAAAAGTACTATAAAACCCTCTGATGGCATTTTCTTTTTTAATTTTGCTATCTTTTCGTATCAGTCTCCTTGAGCGTTGTTTATATTCGCTTGGACTTGTCAAATAGAAGAAACTATAAAAGCTTGAATTACTTTCTTAAAAAAATTTATTGCAGAAAGTTGAAGCTCGACGAAAATGTTGCAGATGTATGGCCAGAATTCCGATCAAACGGAAAAGATGGAATAAAGGTTTGGCATCTTCTTACAGAATGAATATAACTTTCTCCATTGACGATATGATTTCCCCATCTCAGGAGATTTTGTACGGATTAGTGCATTATTGAGATTTTGACGATATGATTTTGTCTGTTTAACAAAACTATTATTTCAGGGCTTAATTCAATTTCCTTTTTTTGATAAGCATTTTTTTTTTAATTTCATGGATTAGTTTTCATTACTTTTCAGTTCAGTTGAGGGGGACACTGTGGTATCAAGTAGTCCCCTTAAAGTGAACTAAGACGGGATAAAATTTGGTTCATGACACTTATAGGAATTAAGTATGGTAAAATGAGGACAAAATGAAAATTGGCAGGGATTATAGTCCGGCTAAAATAATGTAGTCCTAGATACTAAAATAGACCTGTGTACTATGTTACCCTGACTCGGGTCCGGGTGTCAGACACGGGTGCGAATTCAAGTGACGAGTTCTTGATTTTAGAGAACTTAAAAGTAAATTGAGTTTTGTACCTTGCAACAATGGGTGCATATACCCTTGATATTTGAAATATCCGTATGCCTTCTATTTCTTGTTACATGGGATTATTCATACCCCAACTATTGGTATATTTGCTCTAAATTTATTAAATATTAATTTCTTAAGATCAGTAGATGTCATTCGCTTTTTTCTTTCAGTTGCATAGAATTTATAGGGAGAGGGTAGGATTAATAATTTCCCAAATATGAAGTAGAAAGTTATCAAAATTAGTTCATATGTTTCTTTTAAGTATTAAGTATAACAAAGAAAGTGCAAATGCTGGATTTCCCAGGTCATAATCCTTGCAGACATACATCGCCTTAAGAATTTGAAAATCCTGCATACCATGATGATATGATTATTGCAGCTTTTGGCTCTAATAAGAGTTTGAATAATTATTGGACAGCCACCTCTTTATTTTTGTATGAAATATCATGCAAGTGACTTCATTGCCTTCTTTTTCCCATTTCTGTAGGTACACCATGTCCTCAACCATACATCTGGTATGCATAATGCTCTTGCTGATCTTACTCGGGAAGATCCATTATTACTGTGCAACTGGGATGAGTGCCTGAAATGCATTGCGAAGACTGTTCCTGAGGGTTCACCTGGACAAAAGCAGCTATATCATTATCTCTCTTTTGGTTGGTTATGTGGCGGAATTGTTGAGGTATTGCTACATTGATGCTTCTCAGATAGACTGGATAGTTTAGTTTGCAACTCTTTTTTGTTTCTCCGTAATTAACGTTGCAAAAGAGATACCGGGTCTTCAGTATCTATAGTTAGAGCCAAAGTTAAGTTCATATTGCTTTAGGATCTGCTGATTGGAAAATGATATAAAGCTTTCAGAAGACCTAAATTACCTTGACCAGAATGTCTGCATGTTTGAAGCTATGCAGGAGTAAGGTCAGGTTAATGTCTCCTTAAACTCATGGGGTGTTTAATATTAAGTATGGTGTTTCGACATTTCTCAGTTGAAAATGTGATAAGTGCACAAGTTACAAATGTGTTGTCTTTTTAAGTATTAACTTTTTTTTATTGGCAATCAGTGTTTTGGCGGGGGTCTTTTTACTTGTACTCTCATGCACATGCCTCCATTGAGGTACAAACCCCCTAGAGAAACTGGATATCCACTAGGCTAGCTACAACGCAAGTATTCTTGTAGTAAAACTTAGCAATAAGCGTCAACATCTGAACACTAAATTTAGCATGCACAATAATAGACACATCAAAGTAAGCCGTATATTGGGATGTGGTTCTTAATTTACGATGAATGGTAGACTATTAATCTATTGTAATTTGCCTGTATAGAACATAGTGTATCTGGCAGCAAAATTCTCATGCATATTATGCTTTTGATGTATTAAACGAATTCAGGAATTCTTAATTTCTTTTTAAATGTGGCCTTACATGTAGTAATTAATTAGTCAGGCCACTTGCTAGAGTCGGACGGAGCACTGCATTACTTTTCTTTCCGATCACTTGTTCACTTAATATTTTGTGATGATTCAGTGACTAGAATGAACCCCGTCTCGCAACACAGTCACCTTTTTTAAATTCATTACCTCTGGTTGGGCAGTTAGTCTGTTTTGCAATCATTTCTTTAATTAAATTTCTTCAAAGGACATCAACATATGTAATATCCCTAAAATTGATTTCCTGGATGTTATTTGTTGCTGTGATTTTATTGTGCAGCATGCGTCTGGAAGAAAGTTTCAGGAGATTCTGGAAGAAGCTTTTGTTCGACCTCTTGGCATTGAAGGCGAGCTATATGTTGGAATTCCTCCAGGCATGAATTCACAAAATCCTTCGCAATATCTTTTTTATTCTATCTGTTGTCTGTCTTAAATTCTAGGAGAAGCCAAATTATACTCCGCTGGTTATGTTTTCTGACAAATCAAGGGACTGTCAAATGCTATAATTGTAGGTTGTGTATTTTAGGTCCTTAGACTAATTAGACATAGTGATCCTTTGCAGGTCTGGAATCTCGACTTGCAACACTTACGGTAGATAATGATGATCTCAGCAAGCTCTCAGGAATGACTAGCCGTAACGACCTTCCTTCATCCTTTCAGCCAGGCGATATACTTCAGATGCTTAATACCCTTCCAGCCACATTCAATACACTGAATGTTCGCCGTGCCATCTTACCTGCTGCTAATGGACATTGCTCTGCCCGTGCCCTTGCCCGTTACTATGCAGCTCTTGCTGATGGTGGTGTCATCCCTCCACCACATTCTACTACTTCCAAGCCACTACTAGGCAGCCACCCCCATATCCCAAAATTTAATGTCAAGAAAACTGATAAGAAATCTGAAGGTCGCAAGAAGAAGGGAGCATATGAAGCCTTGAGCACATCTGATAAGTCTAAACAGGTCACAAGTTATGAACATACCATCAATCTTGACAGTGGAGATGAAAGCCACAGATCCATTAATTCTGTGCCTCCTAATAATCTCACTACCGCCGGTCCCGAAGTTAACGGTCGTGAATATGGTTCCAAGATATTTAATGATGAATCAATTCATGATGCATTCTTAGGTGCTGGACAATATGAAAACCTAATATTCCCAAATGGAAGTTTTGGGCTTGGATTTAAGAGAATCAAGTCAAAGGATGGCTCCCTTATCGGCTTTGGGCACTCCGGCATGGGAGGGTCAACTGGCTTTTGTGACATGAAGAACAGATTTGCTGTCTCGGTTACGGTAAACAAAATGTCATTTGGGAGTGTCACTGCCAATATCATTAAGTTTATTTGTTCAGAATTGAACCTTCCGGTACCTGTAGAGTATTCTGGAACAGCAGGGCCTGATATGTCAGCAAGTTTGGAGAGGCCTATTATAAACTAAGGATTCCTTATTTTCTTTTTGCCTTTCAAGGCCACTGTGACTATATGTATACAGACATTACCCCAATTCCTATAAGAGAATACTCAGTCAGGTACATACGTAAACTACAACAATGTAGATTACTCCTGCTAGCACATTACAGTATATAGTTATTTATAATAAGGTAGTTTCTCCATTCTCGTTTCTGTTTGTAATTTTTCTGTTGAAAATTGGATTGCTATCGCATCAAATCAAGCGTCAAAGTACTCGATACACAGAACAGAAGAAACAAAATGTACTAGAAAAACTGTGAAACTACTTAATGGTGGTATTTTTGTCCCTTAAGAATAGTCCATGCCCTGTAAGTTAAACAGTAAAATCAGTACATAATATCAGTTTCAAGAAGATGATGGTAGTATCATCAATAAGTTGTCAACATCTTGTTAGTTGTTACCTGTATAGCTGCTCCATGAGTACAATCAATGCAATCTGGTGATTTAAGACCAACGTTGACAACTTGATTGATACATCAGCCCGTTCTCGCAATTGCTTTCCATGACCATATGGTCCACCAATGCAAAACAACAAGTTCGAAGCACCCTAGCACGAATGTTGAGAAACTAAATTTACATAGAAATAACAGGGTTGTCGTCTTATAGTAGATTTAAGTGATCGTTCCAAAACTGAGAAACACAGATACATGAATGTACATATGTATATGCATACATGCTAAGGAACTGCTTAAAGTAAGTCAGAGAACTTAGCAGAGCCCTATTTTTCTTCTCCCCTATTTTGTCTATTTTTCTCAATCCCATTTTTCCTCGCCTATTCTTATCGCAAGCTTGTATTCAAATCAAACTTTTAGAGTGTCATGCAACCATCACAATCAATATACTAGGCATTCTAATCTGTAACACCTTATCACCTAGGCAATATACAACAGCAAGTAAAGAGTCCCTACTCCCATCAAAAAAGAAAAATAAAACACTGTAGTCCCTGCAAGGCTGCAACTGATTGTCCATAAACAATAACAGAAAATTAACATTATGTAATTGAAGTCCAAGAGAGATAACATAAATTAATCTTCAGGAATCAGTTAAGACTTAAGAGTTAAAGTAGAACTTCATACGGTATTTCCAGCATCCCCGATCAAATCAGCAACTTGCTCAGACCTCACGTCAAGCCCATGTTCATCCAGCATTACAACCTGCAAATAATATCATAAATGACTAGGAGACAAGAAACTTTTTACTGTTAGCTACTAGCAATAGCCAATAGTTGTGATGCCATCCTTTTGAGGAAAGGTAGGGTTCGAGGTACAACTTATCAGGTCATATCAAGGCAAGTTTCCAGACATCACAGTGGCACAAGCAAGCAGCCTCAACGTTTCAGCAGATGCCATGATTGTAAAGAAGCCAAATTTGCCATGGTTCCAGCACACATAGATAATACAGGACTTGAAATAAAAGGGTCTCTATTATTTATGGCAGCTCATTAAAATCATTGTGCGCTCAAATTGTTAATCTATATATAGTTAATTTATCAATGAGTTCTGCTTGTTCATCTCCCCATTTCATAAGTTCAAATTCATATAAGTGTCGAATGTTCGAAAGATATTAATCTCATCTAATACAGCAACCAAAGAACATACTACATGAGTCCATTAAACATGAGAATATGAAAGCAGACCTACTTTCTGATATATCTAGAAAATCAAGAGCAAGTTGGGACGAGTATCTTGTGTGAATACAGGCATACCAAATGATTAAAATCACAGCATGGTCCATGTCAATAGTTTTCGAGGCTTTACCCAATCGCCAGGTTTGATAATTTTCATTAAAGCCACGTCTTCCTGTTCAATTTGTGCCATGACATCACTGCAAATGATATACTACATGATTACTTACAAAATCTTGTCCTCCTGTTCAATTGGTGCCATTACATCATTAAAATATAATCAAAATACACCTTCTTTTTTTTTTTTTTGCAAAATACACTTCACTTACAAACTCTTGTATTGTTTAAGGGGATGGTTGCACAATCATTCAATTTTTCATTTTTAGGGGCGAAGGACTACCATTTACGGTGTATCTTATTTAATTAAAAGAGACGGAAATTACAGTCTAATGACAAAATAACGAGAAATGCAATACACTCACAAATTATCGCAAATAGTCCTTTTTAATTTTAAGTATGCTGCTGGCTTATGACATTTACACATATCTTCCTCCATCCAATGAATTCAAAATATTTTTATTAATTCAAATTAAACCACATTTGCCTTTTCGATATAGATACAGTCATCTCAAGATATCAGAAAGCTTAACACTCAACAGCATTAGTAAGCAATTAGGCATTAACTTTTACAACTCACTACAGCTAAAGAACATAATTTATAACACTCAACACACTGAAAAAACATCATCCATATACAAAACAAAGCTCCGTAAGTAAAATAAGAATTATACCGAGCATTCTTGGGATTCGACCTGACTTGTACATCTTCAATCTTGCAATAATTCTTGAGCTTGTCAATATACTCATCAACTATCAATTGTACACCAGCTGACCTATTCTTTCCCACTGTTAAAACCCTAATTGGTAGCACTCTCTGCACCATAAATAACAAATACATACACAAAATGATTGACACATTTACAAATTATACTAAGCCTCCTGTAAATAAATACGTGGACTAAAAAACACCGTTAATTAACCGGTTAATCTAAAACCTTAAGGTGGTCTCAACCCGATCTTATGTTATGTGTTATTATAACATACACTATCTTTGTTATGTTGGGACCGAGAATATATATTTATTTAACGAGATTATTCATTTTTCGGATATTCATTTATCGAGATTCTACTTTATGTTTGCGAAAAAGTAAGATTACCAGTGACCGGCCAGTGTATTTACATCCTCGCCCTGCAGAAAGTGATTAAATTCAAATTAAATTTGATGACTGGAGTGAAAATATGATTGTTTGTTGAGCTATATATTAACTTGCCTGACGGAGAAATATTCATCGGAAGACTTGCAGAGACGGCCATAGAATTGAACGGTTAGCAAATAGGCGGGAGGATTTAACGATATCTGGTTTAATTTTTACTCAAAATGATTAATTACAGTTTCGTTTGTGATTTGGATTAGAATCTACACTGGTGGGAATTAATATTAGCAAAAAAAGTGCAAATAATTAGATGACACTAATATACAGATGACGGGAAAAGGTAAAATTTGTGAGTAATGAAGAGCGTGTATTCAATCAAAATTTTGAAGAATTGTTTTTGGATTGAGGGTGTCATTCAAGATTTTAGAGAATTTTTTTAGACTTTAAAGTTCATGGTATTCGATTTAGATTTTAAAAAATTCTTTAAAATTTGGATGTATTGAATTTAGATTGTAAAAAGTATATTAAAATCTGAGAATATTCAATTTAGATTTTAAAAAGTTTATTAAAATTTGATGGTATTTAATTTAAATTTTAAAAAATTCATCAAAATCTGATGGTATTCAAAAGTTCATGGATTTTTTTTTATTTAAAAATTTTGTGGATTTTGATGGATTTGCCGGTGTATTTTTGATCTTTTGGAATCTCTCTAAATTACATGAGATTTTGATGAATTTCTAAAAATTTCACATAATCATCGAGACTCTACAAAAAAAAATTATCAACTCCATCAAAATTCGTGAATAATTAAAATCAACAATAATCTTTCAAAATCTATGGATTATATTAATCCTCTAAAATCCCAATTGAATACACTTCCCTAAAGTGGCGTAATCAACCAATATTTATTAGATAAAATGATTGGAGCGAAGGACCACCCACGCCGCATAAATCGCTCGTATTGTATGGTTGAAGTTTGAATTTTTCAGAAATCGCAAGGTGTGGTGCAGGTTGTGGTTTAAGGTTTTGATTTCATAAAATTGCTGTGCGGTTCAAACTGCATCGCACTCCAATTTCATAAAATAATATTTATATTTTATAAATTTATAAAAATTACTTTTATATAATATATTTTTATTAGATATTTTGTGTTTTATTATTAAATTATATGATTTGATGCTTGCATTATGCTAAGCACATTTATAACTTTAACTATTATGTTAAAAATAATTATAATATTATTATTTTGCATAATTGATTTGATAGAAAAGTATTAAGTTTATTAAGTTAGTATACACTCAAACTTGTGTTTTAATCTTTTTAGTGATTAATTCTATTTATCTTATTTGTTAGTGATATTGTTAGTATAATATTTTAATAAAATTTATTTTAACTATGTCTTGTATTGTAAATATTTATATAAATTTAACTTTTAATAAATAATTATATATTATTTTCTCAAACTGCATTACACTATACCGCATTTTCACGATGTGATTGGCGCGGTATAAAATTTACGTGGTACGGTTGTGATTTGAGAATTAATCAAACAGCATATGCAATTAAGGTTTACGGTTTTAGTTCAAATTTTACTACACCACACTGTGAACATTTCTAACGAAGAATATCAAAAAATATGTATAAAAATAAATGGGAGAAAGAGCAGTAACCAATATTTGATTAAATGATTATTTAGATTTGTACTTCAAGATAAGTTGAACAACTTTCATTTTGTCTAGCTTTTTCCATGTATGGACACCAATTTCTCTCTTTTGGTTTTCTTAGACTATTTGAACAATTGCATCATCGTCACATGTAGACTAGAATATGATTTCATAAAGGCAACGTGTGAAAACGTGGGCGCCTAGCGTGTCCTTTTTGACCCTCTTATTATATTCCGCCCGCCTATCTCCGGCATTCTATTTTTTAACTGGACATCTCTCTTTCTCCGGCATTGTTACGCCGTTATATACTATAAAATTCATATGTGACATTTCTCTAACACTTTAAGATTTTAGATGGACCGGTTTTCAATATCGTATCAGCTCTGGTCGGCGGGGCCCGCGGGGCTCTCGAGTTCGACTCCCTGTCACCCCAATATTCTCACAATTTATTATGTACACGAAGGCAATTTATGCCCCAAAGATGGGCGCCCGTGATCTACTCTTCAACCCAAAAAATGAACTTTCGAGTGAGGGGAGTGTTGAATATAAGGTTTTAGATAGACGAGTTCTCTACCTGCAAACAACACTTTCCGAAGAATTTATATTTTGTTATCCCAAATTCCGGTCGAGAATCACTTTCGTTTGTTTATTTCGAGATTTATTAAAAATACATATTAGTATCATATTATCCTCTAACAAGTTAAAAAAGTATTCTTCGTCTCATTTCTCATTTATTAGAAAAATGCCATCAAAAATATAAAAAATGTTATTAAAAAGTTTATTTTTTTGAATGAATACTTCTCAGAAAAATTATATAGCAATCTTGCATACACAAAATTAGTAAAAAAAATTACAAAATAACGTAACAAATAAGCTGTGATATTTTAATTAATGTAGTTTATATGAATACATAATATCATTATCATCAAACTTAAATTTTTTTGCACAAAACAAACGTGAAAATTTATAAATTTGAGCAATTACAAATTTTCGCGCTTATTCGCTCTTGGTCACATGGTTTGTAGTTTTACGACTCTAGCATTTCTCGATTTTTATTTTTTTGCTCAAGTTAAGTGTATTATAAAAAAAAAAAGTTATATTTAAAAAAACTGAATTTTATAGTTTCACAGAGAAGGCAGGGATGTTATGAAAAACAGGCACACAAATCAAAGCTGGAAGGTGAACTATAAATACGCTGCAAAACCTGACTGATTTTAAGCACCATTATTTATTTATAACAAAATCAATAATAAATAAATAAATAAGTTCAAATTCAACCACCACCGCTTAAAATAAAAATCAAAAAATTCCAAACTGCAACTACTTCAAACTCCGGTTGTACATTCGTACACTCACATAGAAAACATCGACATAAACTACTCTTCTACTAACTACTTTATCTCCTACTTGTTTAATTCAGACACACATGTACACACACATAAATAGCATCGATATTTAGTACTTTCGTTTTATTTTGCGAGGCCTCAGCTATGGCGGTGGTGTTAAAGATGTTTATGTTGTTGTCTTTATTTTTTGCTTTAGTTGTAAGTAATGTAAGTGGTGATGAAGCTGCTTCCTCCACCGTTGATCAAGTTGTTGGATCAGACGGCGATGATTTTTCGTCGAATCTTAGGATTGAAGTTGAGCAACTTAAGTCTAAGATTCATTCACTTGGTTAGTTCATCTTCATTTTCTTTTGATATAACTTATAAGCTAAGTTATGTGTTTTTTAATGAATTTCGGGATGAGTCAGAGTCGAATATAGGTTCCATCACACTCAGTTCATCTTCGTTTAATTATAATTTTTTTTTTATTTTTTATTAGTACGATTTAAATTAATATCATTTTCATAATTTAGTTTATAAATGTGAATTTTGTTAAATGTGTGTGTGCGTATGTGTAGTGATTCAAGTTTAAGAAGTTAATGCAATAATTCAAGTGTTCATTGTGTATTATTTGTGGTGACAAGTGAGATTTTGGTTAATGTTCCTCAAGAGATAGTGTTTGTATAGAGGTTCGGGTTTAAATGAGAAGCGGATAATTGTGATAACTGAATCTTCTGCAGGAGAAAAATACTAGAACACAAAGTGTGTAACAGTACATAGCAAAATTAGGCAAGTAGGAAAAAGTGTGTCACCTTTGTTCTTGGGTTCTCATTCAGTCAGAACCTTATGTATATTGTTTGTTGACTTTGTTCGAAGTAGCTATATGATAATTATATAGGCAGAGATAATGTTGAGGCTGGCATAGGGATTTTAGGAAGAGCCGAAATTGATAATGATTGAACACTTAATTTGTGCTGCTTTGTTGATGTTGTTTGTATGTTTTAAGGTTTATTATGTTAGAGGCCTAATAATTTGCATTGTAGGCATATTGATATTGTACTTAATGTTCTAGCTCTTAGGGAAATAGACTCTATGGCGATGGCAGCATTTATAAAGTTGTTACTTAAGTTCATATGTTGATAACCAGTCATCATTGGTTTTTATTATTTGTAAGTTTAAGTGATTATGATAGTCATTATGTCCGGATAAGTGGGTAAAATCAAAAATCTAAATCCTGGGTAAGAAATCATTTGTCTTCAACTAATTGGAATGATTGGACCGGTGACATAGTTCAGGGGTATGAGATACATCTAAAATATCATGGAAATGGACTATTAATAGAAGCTTTAAAGCAGTGAAAACTGTTAGGTTTCAGATAATGGTTATTATGTCTATACAATACTTGTCAGTTCATTCTTTATTGTGCCACCTGTGACTTCATCTGAGTATCTGACATGGTTTATGTATCAAGAGTCGCATGTTGATTTGAAGACTCAAGAAGTAAAGAGCAAGGATGATAAAATATTGAAAAAGGAGAAGATCATTAAAGAGAAGTCAGATACTATAGCTTCGCTGCGCAGCGAGATAGCTTCTGTCCAAGTAAGAAAGTTTAAAATCTGAATGATTTGTGTCTGTTCAATCTTGTACTTATTCAAGAGGCATTTTGTTGCTCTTTGTCAACTGAGTTTCTACTGTTTCTCAGAAAAAAGGAACCTCCGTTGTTGAAGAGCAGATAGCAAAGGCTCATGCACGAGCTGCTGAGCTAGAGAAGCAGGTTGGTTCTAAGTCGTGCAAAGCTTTTAAAAGTAGATGCAAGTAAATGTGATAGATAACATATAAGTTTTCCTTTGAAGGTGGAGAACCTTAAAAAGGAGACGGAGATGAGGGCCAGCGAAAAGGGGCTGTTAGAAGCTCAGGTATCTGAATCCGAGAAGAAAGTCCATGAAATGAGTTCGAAGCTCAAAAGTGTATGTTCCTTTTCACTTGATTGTGTAATGAAGTTATTATTGTTATTGTTGTAACTTTGACCATTCACATGTTCTATAGGACATAGAAGTTGTTTATGCAACACTTGAATATTGTTGCACCTTGATGGAAATTTAATTTATTTTAGGATCCATGTAGTTCTTTCTGCCGAAATCTTATTTTAGTTCATTTGCAGCTCAAAAAGAATATTGATGAAGAAAAGGTCAAGATTAAAAAAATTGAACGTGCCCTTCAAGTTGCTGAAGTATGTTGGTACACAGGCCTTGAAATTTATATATAATTATCAAATATGTTATACTAGTCATCAGGTTCGATGTTACAAGTTTACAACTACCTCTTAACTTGAGATTATTATGCAGGAGGAACTGATGAAAGCAAAATTCGAGGCCACTTCAAAAATTAAGGAGTTAACAGAGGTACACCACCTACGTTGCTACCTTTTTTTATTTGTCGAGTTATGTACTAAATATTGTTAGGCCTGGTTGTGGTCAATGACCTTTCTAATGTAATATCTATGGTTAAAGTTTCTTTGGTTCTACTGGTAAATATGTTACAAAACTTTGAGGTGAAGTTTTGTACTTATAATTTCATATGTGAACCTAACGCCACCTGGCACTACCTTAGATATAGTAATCTTAATAAATTAATTCATTAGAGTCCTGGTTCCTCAGTTGTCATCTCTTTATGTGGAATTATATATCAATGGGTGTGGCGATGATCCATATCTATATCTATATATTGTTTTTTGAAACCATTGTGAGCTGTTAAATAAATGATGATGCAGTCCCAAAATACTTTTTTAATGTCTAAATTATGTAACGATTATTAGTTTACTTTTAGGCTTTTGCTGTATTAAAATCCACTTCATCTATATGATTCAAAACCAGGTTCATGGTGCATGGCTACCACCTTGGCTTGCAGTTCATGTCTATAGCTGTCAGGTAAGATATTACAGAATCGTCATATCATTTTGCTCTTTTCAGTTTTGACCTTACTTGTAACATGCAGTCATACGTGGAGACACAATGGAAGATTCATGGAAAGCCTGCCATGCAATTAGTGATCGAAAAGGTACTATAGTTATATTTTCTAAGTAGAAAGGTACTACTGTTTTCCAACTTGTTTTAGTTGCATACAAAATCTTCTGTTGTTGGTTCGGTGAAGTGTCCATTTCATGCTATGAGTAAGGGATGTGTTTCTTTGACTGATAAGCCAATAAAGTTATAAAATCAATTTCGCACTTCAGAGTGCTTTCTTTATCTTTTGATCCATTTTGACTTCTATATTTACCGAATATGTATTTCACTTCTGTGTCCAGGCAAAAGTAAAGAAGGGACAGCTTGAGAAGTGGGCTGAACCCCATGTGGAAATTGTGATAACTGTAAGGCACTTTTTAACATTTTGTTGTCATATAGAAGAATTTGTTTCTTGATTTAAAGATGAAGCATCTTCACTAAATCTAGGTTATTTATATATATTTATAGTGTAATCTTGATAATTATACTGCTAGTGTCATCCACTGGGCCAATAACATTTTCTACATTTAGTTGAGTTGATACTGACATATGAAAGACGTAAATATGTGCAAACGGTAATTACGCATACATCATAAATAAAATCGAAACAATCAATCTGATGGAAAAACACTTGACCTTAATTGATGTGGAGCAAGGGCTTGAAAGATTAATTCGTATTAATTTCTATGTAATAATTTAAGAATAAAGTTGATCGTAAATTAATATGAACTATAATCACATTAGACATTACACATATTAGGTAAGCAGACTAACAGGAATACTCTAGTCTAAGGTAGCAGAGTACTAAAAGGAGTTGCCTTTTGTTCAATTAGGGAACATTTGTTGATTATAAGTAGTTTTCTTATTATTAGGATTAGCTTTAAACTTCCTGGGACTGAGAAGGTTTTTGTTGGAGGAGATGTAATCTTCTATAATATTCAGAGCCTATAGGATTGAATTTCTCTCTTTTTTATGGGGTTGCTATCCATTGTATTTCTCCCTTCCCTGATCAGGAAACCCTGGGGGTAGTGGTTCTTGCTTCTGAATCACCCTAGTTTTATCTTTTTACTCTTTTTATTTCATGCTCCTTTAATTTAATTACTGTTCTATATAGAACAATTACGTCCATGTTGAGTTGGAGGAGCAATATTTGTCTGTAAAGTGGTAAACGATGTTACTAGTGAATTGATAGAGATAGAGGTGGTATATAGAGCTGGATTAGTCTGACTGGAGTTTTTATTGTCTTTTGTTTTGTGTTTGATCACAGAAATGGATCCCGTCTATGAAGGATCAGTGGTTCGTCGTCAAATCTAAAGCTGAACCACATGTGCAGTCATTCACCACCAAGTTTATACAGGTTTATGAAACATCCAAGACTGCTGTAACTCCACATGTCATTAAAGCACATGAAGTTGTCGATTCATATTATCAGGTAAAAACATACTCTCTTCAATTTTATGTCAAGTTATGTTATTTAGTTACCTTTGACGTTCTTTCTATTGACACCTAAAATGTGTTCAAACCACAGGAAGCCAAGAAAGTTAGCAAACCACACATCGATCAGGTTGCCAGCATAGCGAAACCTCATGTTGATAAAGTACACGGTGCTTTGGAGCCATACTTGAAGGAGGTGGTTTATGCTTATGGAAAATTTCTTGAATATGCGACTGCTTACCATCAGGAGGTATGAGTGTACAACATATTTAATTGGGTTTCTCTCATTTTATGTTTCTGATTTATTTTTACTTAATAAGATTAGGTCTTTTTACCAATGCTTTATTGACATGAGAGATAGGAGTAATAAAGTTAATGACTATCAGAAGGCACTAAAATTCTTATGAGGTAGAAGTCTGGATTACATAATTCTCACAGCATTGCACAAATTTGCAGCGTACTCGTAATTAACCTTTTTTAGTTCAAAACGGTGACTTGTTTATGATGTGGTTCTACTTAAGTAGGTGTTTATGTCAGATTTAGCTGGTGAAGTCAACAAATAACACTTATAAAGGAGTGGACAATAACTTGCAAAACTATTCTTTTAATTAGATGAAATAAATGGTAATTTAAAGCTAACTACATATCTAGCTGCTAGTCTGTTACTACTAGTAACAGTATGCTGACCATCTACACAGATTGATCTTGGTATGCTATCAGAATAAAGAGTTGTTTAAATCATATAACACTGTATAATCAGGGACTCTAATATTATGTGGAGGCTCTTTATAGATTAATTTTTGAGGAAAAAGTGAAAAACCATGGTTGCTAGTAGTTCTGAATTTTATGTCTGAGCAGCGGCAGTTTAAGATATCATCCCTCATGGTAAATAATTCAACACACACACACACACACACACACACACACACATATTAGGTACAGGTGGGAGGGGAATATGAGGAATCAAATCTAGCACTACAAGCACCTTTGCCTCTGCTTGGGCACCCCTTGATTCTCAGATATAAATTTCTTTACATTGTAGTAAATAATATTTCGAAAGAACTATTATTATGAAGTCAGCATTTATCCAACTATTTAAAATTATTTTATAAAATAATTATCATTGTTAATACTGTTATTTACGAAATGGAATATTTCAATATAATTTATGGTCAGTCTTTGTTATAAAAATAGTTATTATATCTATTTAAATAATATGTAATACTACTGTAATAGAATATTGATCACATGAACATCCATACCTATTCATTTTGACATTCTAAAATGATCCTGATTCGTTGTTAGAAGTTTCGCTGAAAAGCATATCTAGAGATAAGTATTATCTTCTAGACGGGGGAGGATTGACTACAATCAAAGCCCCAACAGAAGTTTCGTGGGTGCCTGGCTCTGCTAGTTGATGAAACTATTCATTATCTCAGAGAATGTCTCTAATAGTTATTATTTTTTATTTTTTTTAAGGCTCAAGGTACTTTGGAAGAATATTTTGAAAAGCATGAGCTGACCAGGGCAATAGCAACTAAAGAGTTGATTTGGTTTGCGGTATGAATCTGTAGACTATTTGTTACGTTGATACCTCTCAGTCATGTGTTTTTCTTCTTCAACTCTTCTGCTGTTATATTTTAGGCCTCGACATTATTGGCTCTTCCAGTCATCATTTTGTTAAGAATTTGTTCAACGATGTTCAGGTCAGTTTAACTATCTGACTCCTAAAGTTTTCTATGCACACACAAACACGTGCGCATTCACAGACCCGCCGACTGCATCTTTACTACCATTTTGGTTCAGATCGCGTTAACACTACAGTACTACACTCTTTTGGTGGTGAAGAAACTAAAGTTATACTAATGTTGTATACGCAATTGCAGTAAAAAACAACAAAAACCCAATCGAACTGGTAATACAAACCATTCTCGTAGAAAGGCTAAACGTGGACATGCAGAGAAGTAGTATCATAGAGTTGGATGCTGTTGTCATGCATATTTGAGGTATGTTCCAAGTATTAAATTACTTGTTTCCAGAAATTCGGTTATCTCCTTGGTTGATCAGTATTGATTCATTTTTATAGTTTTTCCTCTCTTTCTTCAAATGGTGTATTGTAGCATATCATTTGACCATCCCGTCCAACCCAACCAAGCATTCCCATTTTTATAGTATGAGTTCTCAAGAACTACTATTACAGGATTATATTGTTTGCAATATGTTATACTTTCCGAAAGAAAAAGCTATGTATAGTGTTTAAAAGAGGGTTTTTCTTGTCTGTAATTGGAAATCATGCTTAGGATATATATATTTTTCAGCTATTCAGCCTGCTTTTGTTTTGTGTCTATTATGAACTAAGTTGCTTTTCTTTATTTTAGGTGTGGTCAACACTGTTCGTAACAGGTTCTTTGCGCGGCGTTCATTTTCTCAGTCTATTTTTTAACACAAGCCGCCACTGCTTCTGATTTTTGAAGCTCTTTGTAACACTTGCTTCTGCACTTAAAACGAGTCATCTCTATCATCCGACGACAGTTTTAGGTAGTCATAATACGTATGACTACCTATAAATTATTAAATCCTAGTTACATTATAAAATCAAATCTAAAAATTCAAATCCTAGTTACATTATAAAATCGTACATATAATTCAGGCTATAACAAACCACAAAACATTGTTCATTGATGCTTGGGGTTTATCACTTCAATTCACCATCTCGAAAATAATCTAAATTCAATGCTCATCAGGATTTGGATTTTACCTGCACTCCAAAAATTCAAATCCTAGTTACATTATAATAAAATCCTACATATAATTCTATAAATAGGGGTATTTAGCCTTCATACAAGCTACAAAATTTCTAACTATACCTCTCAGGCCACCACAGCACACACAATATCATAACACGATGCAGAAAAAAGAGATGCAGAAAGAACCGGGTTATTTAGATGGTATTAGAGCTGTAGCTGTACTCGTAACATTAATAACAGTGTCTTACCTCAAATTCGTGCTTCAACCTCCTCTCATCGTCGTCTTGTTGATCATTATCATGGTTGCTCTGATCCTTACTTCTATGTATAAACCAGCAGAAGAAGAAGAAATTTTTACGAAATTTTCATCAGTGACAGACTCTTACTTTAACGAGAGATTGTTGCAGAATTATCCTTAAACTGAAGGACATTATTAGGGTGTTTCTCCTCAAATTCATGGCTGAGCCTCCATGTTCTTTCTCATGCTTTTGATTCTCACAGTTTTGTCATCTTTATTTAATGATGTTGTTTTCTTTTTTACTATCTTATTTACTTTAAGATATTGAATGTTTTGTTATATATTTCCTCTATACTCTGATTTCTATACAATTTTTGGCATGCTTTAGGACTACTTTTAAGTATAGTTTCATAATTTTTTTTTAAATTTTTTTTTCTTAATAAAAATTTAATGAAATTTCTAAAAAAAGTTATGTAAAGTCTCGAAATATGTGCAAATAGTAAACGTATATAAATGAAAGGGAGGGATGGAGTAAAAATTAATTTTGGCAGTGACAGTATAATTGTTTTTGACTTTTGAGTAATTATTGAGCTTTCGTGTTTACAATGTTCTAAAGTTGATCCGATTATATTGTTGACCCAATCTTTTATTTAAAGTTAGTGTAATAAACTCTTACAACTTTATATTGTTAACTCGAATTCGATTAATTGTGATTTGAGTTAAATAAGAACTGGAACTGCAATGAAATTTTAATGATGGGAATCGTAGTTGGAGATATCCAATCTGATTAAAATGTAGAACCTGTTTTACCCCGCAAAAGTCCGCAGATGATAGAAAAAAGTTGATCAATTTAAGAAAAAAGCACCGTCGTTTTCAAAACTTTTTCTTAAAAATGTAACACGATAATTGAAATATTTTAATTTCGTATACACATATATATGCATGTGAAATTATATCTTATTATTAAAAAAATTATGAACTATATGTATTATATATAAATATTGAGTCAATTCAAATTATCTAGCATTTTTCTTAATACTTAATATATTTAATTTTACTTCTTTTACCATCTTTCCGAGTTCACGGGGTGGGCATTATTGATTTAGGTACCTCCATTTTTTTCTGTTTTGAAGAAGTGTTTTAAATATAAATTAATAAATAATAATAATAATAAACATAATTTGTTGATTTATTTGAAAAATTTATAAATATGGGTATTTCTTTTAATTTATTTTTGAAGAAATGAGAAATAGAAACGAGCAAACCATAATACTAATAACTTATTTATAACCGACTAAAATTAAATTATATATACATAATAAACTAGAATAATAATAATAATGTAGTATTCTTTTTTCAAAAATTAATGATTCCCTCCCTGCTATATATCAAAAATTCAAATTGCATAGAAAATAAATAAAAAGACTATGAAGAAAAAGAAAAATGCACCCAACAAAAAGTTAATACAGATTATAGAATAAAGAAACGAACAATTAGTAATGTGAAATCCCAGGTTACATAAGCCCAATTTGAATGGGGTTAAAGGATTGGAGTCCTTGTAGCGTCTTTGTACAGAAAGTATTCAAATCTTTCTGACAAAAGAAAAATAAAAAATTTCAAATCCTTACTATGAAATTAATTATGTCTTTGTATAGAAAGTATTCAAATCCTTCTAATAAAAGAAAATAAAAACTTTCAAATCCTACTTGTACTATGAAATTAAATACAATTACTAGTCTTTTATGCCAATATTTCAAATCTTACTTGCATTATGAAATAAATTCTATACACATTCTATAAATATAGGTAATCCGCCATTACACAAACTACAAAATTTTAACTATTCTCTCAATATTCAAGTTACATTTATATAATCGTAGCCTGTCACATTGTAACAACTATCAAGTTACAATTCTTACTGTAATTGTAACAATTATCAAGTTACAATTCTTACTGTAGTACAATGAATAAAGGATTGTGTGATTCTGAGTTGTTTCGAATAGGAGCTGTACCGGTAGCAATGGTTGCAGTATTTTGTCTCAAATTCGTAGTTCAGCCTCCTCGAAACATTGTGTTGTTTATTATCATCATGCTTACTATGATCATTACTTTCATGTATAAACCACCGCAAGAAGAAGAAAATTTTACGAATTTTTTTTACCGGAAAACTCCCATTTTAACAATAGATTTTCGCGCAACTACCATCATACTGAAAAATATCATAAGACAGAGATAGATCGTACAATGAAGGTAGACGTGATTGATTCGAAACTGATTTCAAAGAAAAAGGTGAATGCTACTACGAGTCCTATATTATCGAGATTATTACGAATAAAAAAAATTGTTTGTAATGTTTCTTCTTAATCCGCGGTTGAATCTCCTCTGATCGCCTTATTCTTCGTGATTATCGTTTAGTTCTTTATATTATGTTATCGTGTATACTGGTGTTAAATTTTTTTATGTATTAACGAAGAAAATATTGTACTGATTCATCATTTCTTTTACGAATATCATTTTAAATATTTATTGTTAAATAAGGCGTTTGTGTAATTTTATGTGGTTGTATAGTTAATATTGTATCGTATGCAATTATTTTTAATAATTTAGTTTTTTTTTAATCTTTTTGTTCATCGTTAATAAGTTCTTCAGCTTCATCAAAAGGAATAGTTTAGAGTAATGTTATATTTATTCACGACAAATTTATTTTATTTGTAAAAAATAATTTAACAATCTAGGGAACGATTTTAAAAATTTTAACATTTTCTTTCCGTAATTACCGACTGCATTGATAAATCATAATTATTTTCTCTATCAGAAAAATAATATTGTTAAAATTCTTTTAGAGAAGAATCATCCTATCCCAAAACCAATTTTTTTTTAAAAAAAACACAAAGAAAAGATGACACGACAAATTGAGAAAACAAATCAAGAAATAAACAATTCCTAGTACTACTATCCTAAAGCAGCCCAAGTCCACAGTTTATCAAACACTTAAACCGGGCCACGCACACAGTAAACTGACAAGTCATTACAAGAATCTATCATTGTGTATGTGTAAGTATAAGAACTGATACATCTTGATCAGTAATCAAGTTACATATAGATGGGTGATATAATAGAGGGATACAAGTTTGAGCAAAGACATGGAAAGAGCAGAGTTAGAGTAGCCAGAGTTTGGAGAAACAAAGAGAATGGTGTTCATGAATTTGCTGAATGGAATGTTGATATCTCTTTGCTCTCCGATTGCATCTCTGCTTATGTTCTTTCTGATAATTCTGATATTGTGGCCACTGACACCATGAAGAACACTGTACTTCTCTCTCTCTCTCTCTCTCTCTCTCTCTCTCTCTCTCCCCCCCCCCCCCCCCCCCCCCCCCCCCCCCCCCCCCCC
>PHNY01299519.1:2821-18614 GCA_003724115.2 Anethum foeniculum
AACCTTCTTTCTTTTCTCATTATCAGGGATGTTCACGGTATTTCTTCGAAAAAGGACAAGATTATTGGAGCAGCAATGATAATATTAGCTGTAATTACCAGCACAATCGCTATTTCCAGCAACATATACAGTTGGGCAGGGAACAACTCTTGATTTTTTTTGGCCCCGCTCCACAGAGATGTACTATTTGTTGTCATTAAATGTAATCTTACAGTCTATTGTTTGTAAACTATATGTTTAGGGTCTAAAAAAAATTATAAAACCACATTACACAACACAATATTTTTGTACCAGAGGTAGTCATGTAAAAAACTCGGTGGAAATGTTTTTGGGGAAGCAAGTGTGAGATTTTTCAGCTAAAACAAGTTTTGTAGCCACTGAGAATCATAGTCCAAATGGCTTTATTATGGGCAAAGGGCAAGGATAAAGTACAAGATACTTGTATGCCTGGCTACAAATGTATAATTGAGTTGGTTCGGAAAATTTCTTACGCAATAAGCCATATTAGTCAAAAATATATATAATTGAAAGTATAAGTGAAGTTTGATTTTTTTAATAACAGGGCTATTTATTTATATCTATTTAAATCATATTCTAGTTACAACACACATTACAAATATCTGTAAAATAAAGTTAAATATTAAAAATTTTAACCAAAATTGAAATATTAAAAAATATTAACATTCATCCCTGTATTAGGCAGGGTATAAGCTGGTGCTATTAATCCGAAATATTAAAAATTTATGTTGGTCGGTATCAGTGCCCATTTAAGATTTTTAGTTTTAAAACTTGTTCAACAGATTAGCACCTTCTTGTTATAGTTTAAACACATTTTTAGAGCCAACTTATTTTAAAATATTATGTCAACTCTGTTTTAATTATAATAATTTTATATATTATAATTTATACATATCTTGTAATCTCGTCAATTATTTATTTAATGAAGAATTATTTTTATCCGTTCTAATAAAGACTAACTTATAACTTATAACTCGTTGAAAGACTCTTTTTAAAAAATTTAAAATTATAATTAAAGACTATTTTAAATTTTAAATACAGTATTTTTTTATTTGTAATCTAAAAATAGATTTATATAATTTTACGGCCACATAAAACTTACAAAATAAACTTTAGCTAAGTCTTTCTATTATTCTAACTACAATTAACCATGAAAGAAAAAAGAAAGTAACAAATTTTATAATATATCTTTTAGTATTAAGTTATTAAGAATTAATTTCCTAATAATTGAATTAAATTACTTTCATATTAAGAATTATATTTTTTTCTAAAAAATCATTCATGTTCGATTTAAAGTATTATATAATATATCTTTTATCATTTGATTATAATTCCACTTAAGATAAAATATACTTTTTAATATATACTTCTATATATTAAATATAATAATTCTTATTACATTGATTGTTAGGATCAAAATTTGGAATAAAATACTTCTTACATTTATTATTTATAAGGATGTAATATATCATTCTAGATATATTCTCAGTGTTATGTATCCCGAAAACGTTCCAAAAGTATTCTAAAATGAGACTTGACATATTTTTATTTGTGGGACTCATATTTACGCATATACTTATAACTCATTCGAAAACGGTTTTGGGAACCGTTTCAGGGGCCTAAATAGAGATTCACAAAAAGTCTGGGCCCGAAAATCTGGCCCAGCCCGATCTGGTCAAAGCCTGGTCAAGCCCGGTCAAAGCCCGGCCCGGTCAAGCCCGAGCTTCGGGCCTTCAACGGTCCCTATATTTTCAGCAAATGCCCGGCTCGGCCCGATTAAAGCCCAGGCTTAGCCCGGTTTTTTGAAAAGCCCGGGCTTTGGCCCGATCCGTGTAAAAACCCAATTTAAGCCTGATAAAAACCGATTTTTATTATATACTTACAGATATATGTATGTATATTTATACTTAATATAGATAAAAAAATACCAGGAACACATATATACTTAAATGTTCATGACTAAAAATATTAATTTATATATTTAACATTAAGTAGATGTATATTAAGTACACAAATAATTATTTAATTTACCATTAAATCAATAACCTATGAACAACTGAAAATATACATGTCGGTGGATCATTTATCATATAACTAGCTTTATTCCCGTGCAATGCACAGAATTTTTTATTAATAATTTTTATAAAATTTTATATTAATTATATGTTTTTCAAAAAATATTATTATTAACATTATTTCTTTATTACTTAAATTATTATTTTATCTTTTATATAAAATTTCATGATTTTTTTATTTTTTCACTTTAAGTTTATTATATTGTATGTAATTATTTTTTGTTTTCTTAGGATTTGTAAAAGAATATTTTTAAATTTAATTCACAAATTTTCTGATAAGATATACTCCCTCTGTCCCACTCTTTTATTTACAGTTTTTTCTCATTGCTTGGCACGCATTTTAAGGGTACTATAAAATAAAGTTTCCTAATTTATTTTTAAAATTTTCTTTTCTTGTATAAAAATTTAAACATTCTATTTTTATTTAGAAGAAAATTTATTTAAAAAAAATCAGAGAACTATACTTTACAAGAGTCTTAAAATGCGTGTCGAACCCCCGTCCCCCAATGTAAAGAACTGGGTGGGACGGAGAGAGTACAATTTAGTAGTTTTTTTAATTTCTATTCTATATTTTTTAAAAATATAATTACTAATAATACTGAAACAACGGGTATAGCCATGACGACCAAATCATACCACCAGAACTCCGTTACACCAATTATATATAGGATATAATATATACATATTTTTATATTTAATTTATACTAATGATAATTTATAAAACTTATCGAATTCGAAAAAAGTACGCTAGTTTAATTCGAGTTCGAAAAAATGCCTGTTCAGGTCTGGTTTGGGCCCGGAAAAAAGCCCGACACGGTCTGGTTTGGGCCAAAAAAAAAACCCGACAAGGCCCGCCTCGAGGGCCTAAAAAGACTTACATATTTTTTGAAAGTCCAGCCCAACCCAGTCAAAGTCCAAGCCCGACGCAGCCCTTGATCAAAAAGCCCGGGCTTTTTAGGGCCCGGTCAAAGCCCGCCCGCCGTATCTTTGTGCATCTCTAACTCTAAATAAGCCTATCAATTCAAAACAAGACATTTAAACTTGCATGCATTGGACTTGCTTACGAAATACAAATAGATGAACTTGAAAAATATTAAATATGACATAAATGATTAATAAATTAAAAACTATTATTTATAATGTGCTGAAATATAGTCGGAAACGAAAATATTTTTCTATTTGTTGGCCCCTTTCGCGCCCCGACCCATCCTTGTTAGAAAGATAAAAAGTAGTTAATTTTTTAATAAAAGGCCTCACAAACACCCCAAAAAGAAAAAAGAGAGATTAGAATTAAGGTTGAGAGATGAAAACAAATCGTGTAATTGACCCAGCAGTGGATCGCGCCATCAAGAAACGGGAGAGATTAATTGCTAAAGCCAAAGAAGCATCAAAGAAAGATTGGCAACGTTACTTAGATGATGTCAAGAAGAGTGACGTAAGTCAATTCCTCAATCCAAATAAAGATTTATCCAATTATTCAGTTTTGAACAGAGTTAATCACTTACAATAATCATAACTTCTTATCTTTGTCAACCAAGTTATATAAAACATCCAATATTTTAATATTCATCCAGTTTTAAAAAGCAAACATAAAAAATTATATTTCAAATACGAAATAATTAACATCAATTAAAAAAAACATAACAACAAATATGTGCACAACATCGAACAAATGAATTTACGATACTCAAAAAAATAATAACATATTAGAATTATCGTTGATTTAAATTTCATAAAAGATGACAAACAGAAAAAATTCAACAAAAACTACGCTGACAAATTTTCAAATAAGTAACAACTTGAATAAAAAGCATATAAAGCAAGCACAGTGCATTTCAGTCAATATTTAATAATGGATATTTGTCCAGGACCATAAACTTATATGGGTACACTAATTAATTAATTATTTTATTGATTTAAAACTTCCTTGTATTAAAAAAAATTTGCAAACATTAATATTCCATCTCACTTCTGATCATTGCAAAAAGTGATAGTTACGTTTCAAAGACATTGTCTTATACATCTTGAATGGTGTTAGTCCTAAGGACAGATTCACCTATGGCAAGTCAGAACCTCTTAAAATTCTGTCTCCACCCCAAATATTAAAAATTAGATGTGGCTAAGGGAGTAAAGAAAAAGGGTAACAAAAAATGGTAATTTCTCCATAATAGTATCCAGTAATATCATTTGGCAAAACTTAATGGTCAAATTCGGAGAAATGTTTCTTAAATCAAATTACATAAATTTAGCTTAATTTATTGTAAAGGCAAAACAGACATTCATAACGAAATTTAGTAAGATTATAGTAATTGAATCTTATTAGGTAAAAACATACGTGACGACTTATTATGAATTGTGACAGAAATTGATACAAAATCTGTTTAACAACAATATTTAACCCAAAGAAACATAATCTTTCAAACAAAACAGCAAATAATACATATAGAAATAAACAATCGTCAACAAAATCCTGATTTCAAACCTCGAACAAAATCCTAAATTTCATATAAATTTAGAAATCATAAAATAATACCACTAAATATAGAATAGAAAATATCAAGAAGAAAACATACACTGGGATCCCGGACCTCGGGTTGCAAATTCATGATTCCTTGTAAAACCATAATCGGACTCATGACAAATTCCAAATATCCGTACATATATCAAAGACCTCTTCGGACGCAGACCATGACATTGGTATTTATCTACATTACCTACCCAATTGGGGTAAACAAGAGCTACGTTGTCGATCAAGTCCTAGGCAGCAAGAGACCAATCTGGTTCAACATAATCCCAAGGAAACTAGTCTGGTTCAACATCGGGATTTGTTGCAATATGATGCCTAGTCCCGACACATTATGAACAAGCCAGAACCCAACAACAAGCTGTGCATAACATGAGTTTTTTAGCAAAATTTTCACAAATAATTGTAACTAGTTAACAAATTCTAGTGATACCAAACAAGCAACAAGAACAATGGTTAGCTATATTTTTTAAATAACATTTTATTATTATTTTCAAATTACAACGGTAACACTAAAACGATCATATTCCAATTTTCACGAGTCACGTTTTCATATAAAAACTAAAAAAAAATCAGGAATCCTTGTTTATATAAAAACTAAAGGTTAGCTAGTCTATGTTTCTGGAAAAGAGTATTCTTCCGATAACAATTTTTACCGGTCATTACAGTCGATAAATGGAAAGAGTGTTTGTCATCACTGTCTTCATAATTTTTTTAATATGATATCAGCACTGTAGATGTCGAACTCTTCTTGTCCTAGTCTAACCGTCCAAGTTAATTTTATTTTTGTGCCAGAACTTGTGTACTGACATAAATCAAAGTTAGAGCGATCAAATGTAAAGATCAAATATAAGCAGCCCATACTATCATATTCATAGTGTGATTTCCTAATTCAAGGCCATTTACAACTCATTCCAGCCCTATTGCAGAGGTATGATTTCCTAATTGAAGGCCATATAACAGCTCATCATAACCCTAGTGTACTTGTAATGCTAAACACTTCTCAGTTTCTCATCATTAAAGAAGAAAATCAACTAATACTTGCAAACCAATCTTCATTTAAAAACAAACTTATAAAATTATTACAAACATGCATACACACACATAAACGAGAAACAAGATATGCACAAGTTCCTTTGCGAAATTTTAAAAAACAAATAGAGTACATTTAAGATTTTTTACATTGATCACCAGTAGCAAGTCATACGATTTTTACAAACATCCATAAATACACACATATACGAGCAGCAACATACACACATACGAGCAGCAACATTTGCGAGTTTCTATGCGAAATTTTTACAAATAAGTAGAGTGAATTAAGATTTGTACATACTAACACCAATAGCAAATCATACGATCGATTTTCACATACAGAGTTTACATAAATATACACACATATACGAACTTACCAGAAAATTGGTTTACAATTGGCCTATTGAGTATAGGCCTCTCCCCAAGCCAGTCGAAGATCAGCATTAATTTTTATGTCGTAGAGAGCATAGAGATTTAGGAGAAAAGCTAGGGTTATAGTGGCGGGAAAGTGCAATTGATGAATTTGTGTCCCTTCTTAGAAACTAGGCGGGATGAAATTTGTAAATACCGGTGCATATGCACGACTTAAGTATATAAAATTATAATACACTTTCAAATGTCATTTAAAATTAATTATAATATCTAAATTGAGATGTGCATCATTTTATTTATTAGGAATAAATTTGTATAAATTTGAAATGAATTTATAATTAATTGTGAAATAAAAATTAGGATGACAGTTTTTTTATTATATATACTTACTATTTTATATAATTAATATTTGAATATAGAAATTTTAAAAAATAAAATTGAGAAGATTTAAGAAAAATCTATATACAATAATTAGTATTCAGTTCTATTATTATATTTCCACATTTTAATTGAAAATGAAATTATTGGTCAAGTTTAGTATTTTTAGGTTAGATAAATAATTTATTATCATTTCTTATAATTTATATTTTAAACTACATTGATTTGTATTTTTTATAAAAATAAATTGTATTCTCGTCTACTAATTTTATAAAAGTAGGAAAATAATGTTTACAACAGATTTCTTTGGTGTAATTAAAAAATTACATAACACGACGTCATTTAACAAAAACATGAAAAAATTTAAATAAATAAAATCCTAAATTCTTACACATTTGAAAAAAATTTAGGTTTAACAGATTTATCTTAAAAGAATGTTGTTATATTTTGATCTCTCATATTTTGCGTCAAATTAAAATAGTTATAGTTGGAGTAGTATTCTATTATCAAAACTTAATAATTTTTTTATTAGTAATGAAAAATAATTGTTAACAAATTTAATCTTCGCATGGAATCTTATAAAATATTAAGAAACAAAATCTTCAATGTTAATTGAGTTGAAATACAAAAAAAATTAATATGCATTGTTTTTTAAAAAAAGTAGAGTAAACAAATAAAAAACTTTTCATCTACAAAATTAATCTCATTAACATTTATATTATTTTTCAAAATTTAGGATCTTTCCAAAACAATTTTAATCTTCCAGTTTTCTGTGTAAATACTCTGTCATTAATAAAATTAATTTTAAAAGTCATCTACATTAACCAAAATATTAGTTATTTATATGAGTTTGATTGAGTATGCTACTAATAATTTAAATAGTTGGAACTGTTAGGTCTCAAATATACTGTAGAGGGGGTGAATACAGTATTGAACAATCAAATCGAAAACAGACAAGTAAAATGATGAATAGTTTTTATATTGATGAATAAAAACTGTTACTGTAATACAAAGTACTCTCTCTAGATTGTGAGAACATTTACCATCATTGTATTATTTATCATAGGGGCACACGAATCTTAATCTTATATTTTTGGTTAATGTAACTAGTTTCCTCTTAGTTCATTAAACCAAGCCCTGAATCGTTTCGTATTCCTTCTCTCGGTTATTTAAACTGTTGAGTACAATCATTCTTTTCATCTCTCAACTCTCTCAAACTCTTTTTCATAATTTTTCATTCACCTCTTCTTTTCGTTTTCAAAATGGTGCTTGTTGTCTTGTCCCGCAACTATGAAAACTACACCATACGCCTTCGAAGTGCTGAGAGAGACGACACTTGGCACATAATATAAGTGCCTGATTATATCTGGCAGTCTACACTACCCCAGTTGACTTCAAGTTTGCTGTTCTTCCTGATGGAGTATCATCTTTATCAGGATGAGCTTAAAGAGGCCAGGATTGAGGCCATTCGCCAGCAGGAACGCATCATTCGACTGGCGGTACTATTTGTTGAAAGCAGGCGTCCTGCTCAACCAAGGAATCAAAACCCTTGAGCTTCAACTGCTTTGGTCCTACTGACACAGCTCTACATGTTCTTCTTCATCATCCGCTATGTCAGGCTTCGTGGACCGAGGATGGTTTTGGGTTTAGATTTAGGGTCTAGATTTTTCTTGTAGTAAAATCTTTTGTAATTGAAGCATGCATTGTAATCAAAATTTCATGTATTGTAATTTTTATCCATTAATGAATTTTTTGTTTACAACTACTTGTTAATTGCTATTGTGAATGAATGTGCATGAGCTTATAGTAGCCTGTTAATCTCTAGTAAATCTTTGCTTAATTGTTCTTGATTATTGAGATTAAAACTGTGGAATACTAATGAGATTGATATTGTGACAATTCCTGATGATAATGAACCGTCACATTCTGAGAAACACGAAATCCTGATGGTAATATTTTTCAATTCCTGATGACAGGTCAGCATGACAAAGGTTAAGTGTTTGATTACACATTATCACTTTTTGTTTTCGTTGTTTTAATTGAATATTTTATTCGATTCTTAGTGAGAGATAATTGTTATTATGCACTTTCCCACACGGTTTGGTTTTTAAAAGATGTGCATAATTATACTTTGTATCGTAAATTATTTTAACGATTATTTCTCTCAATCAGCATCTGCCACCTGTCAGGGGTCTACTCAAATAGGTCTCCTTACCTTGTGTATTGTAATTTGTTTAGATTTACACTCTAATACACACAGGTTTCTCATGTCTTTTGGTTCGAACAGATTTTCCAAAATCATAATACTGTAAGCACGATTTTCAAAATCATGTCTTATTCCTCACAAAAATCACCATGCATCAGCAAGCCAACTATTATCCATGGTTATACTTTTGGCACTAACAACTTTATTGCTCCGCTTTTTTCATAAGGATTTACCTAGAGATTTTAATGAAATTCAGGATTTCTTACTCTTAAGTCCAATTGGGTATGCATTGACACAACCTAATAAGGTTTCCTTTAAGGCTGTTATGCAGGTATGGAACACTGCAAAAGTAGATGCGGCAACTAGTAAATTTCTCTTTGAGTACCAGGGCAAACAGTTTGTTGTAGATGCTGATGTGATAATTGCTGCTTTGAGACTCCCAGCAATTGATGGTCCTCCCACTACATTTGAGAATGATAACTTGTTTCAAATGCTAAGGACTATGGGATACAATGGTGAAATCACTAAGATTGACAATCTTTTCAGAACAAAATTGAAGAAAGAATGGAATTTTTTCTTTGATTGTATCAGCAGATGCTTCCTGAACAAAATCACAAATTTTGATGCTCTACCATCAGTTTCTCTCAAAATTGGGTATTCTCTGATTTATTCTAGCAATTTTGATTATGGTAACACTATTCTTCAGTTTTTGATTGCTAGGAAAACTGATGCTTCAGGAATTATAGGGTATACTAGATTTTTCCATTTAATCTTTATTCATTTATTCCCTAATGCTATCTTTGATGATGATGAGATTCTTCTTGTTTTTAAAAATGCTGTTAAATCTATTAAGGATCACATCACAAGGGATGACAAGAATGAGTTCTCAGGACCAGCTGTCATTCCTCAGGAGGTCAGGCAATTTCTGTTAAGACATAGACCTACTACTGCACAAGTGCCAGTAAATCCTGATGTTGGCACCTCTATTTTTATTTCTGATGCTAAGGGACAGGAAACTACCCATTCTGTTCCTAACCCATGCATTCTTTCAACCAAACAGAAATCCAAATCCACTACAAAGCTCAATACCTCTGATGTTTCTCAAAAAGCATCAGTTGTAACAAGAAAACAGCTAGCTAAGAAACCTGTATCCTCTGTACAAGGTGTTCCAAGGGTTGTACCTAGTGTTAGTGAGAAGACACAAGGTGAGATTTCTGGAAAGAAAATGAGATTGATTTTACATGATTCTCCTAGCTCAGATGATGATACTTTGACTCTACGGTCTAAGTTTACGACAAAGAAGCCAACTACTGATGCTGGTGCTTCTACAAAGGGACTTTCAATTGTTCCTATCACTGATGTTGCTGCAGCTGTCTCTTTATCATCACCACGGATGACCTTATCAAAAGAGCACTCTTTGAAGACAGTTGAGCATCACAAATTTCAGTTAGCTGAAAAGAAAAAGTGGATCTGATCTCAGCTTCACAAGGAAAAGAACTAAAGTTTATTTTTCAGCAAAGGTTGTCAGCACACAAGAACCTGAATCTCAAAGGGATTCAGCAGCTGTTCTACAATCTGTCACACAAGACCCATCTTCTCAACAAGAAGATGCAGACAAGATCATCACTCAGAAACTTCCTGATACTGCTCAAAGGATTCTTAAGGACACACATATTCATCAGGAGGTTGTACATCAAATGGATTCAGTTAGTCATGATTTAATTTTTGAGGGAAGTCCATAAGAACCTTTATCTACACAAGGTAAAGCTGCTTCATTACCTCAGGCTCCACAAGAACCATCAGTTCAAAGTACTGATGCAGGCCAAGTAAATACTGATGTTACTCCAATTCCTGATGCTGTTTCAAATCCTGATGTAACTCCAACTGAGATAACATCTTCTGGTATTGATCTCTATCTCTGTCTCTCTATGTTTGTATGATTATAAATAGTCTCTTCTTTGAGATTACCCCTATTTATATGACAAGCATGCTACTCCTCTCTGTCATCTCTTATTTCTTTGCATAACTGTGAGTCATTGCTTTTCTGTGAGATTGTGTGAAAATAATTAGAGAAAATTATGAGTGGCAGTCTCCTGTACTGGCAAAAGGAGATGTACTTTTGAGAAAAGATTTTTATAATTTTTTCTTTACTTATAATTTTCTTGGTGAGTTTTCTGGTATATTACTCTCAAAAGTAATATCTATGTGAGAAGTGATGAGATCACTTAAAAAAAACAGAGAGATTTAGGTGTTCAATTTGTTTCAATTTTTCAGGTTTCCATCAGGGTCAACAACCTCTTACTAAAGATCTTGTTAAGGGAAAGGTTGTATCTCTAGCTGCTCCTGATAACAAGTCTGGTTCTGAATCTGATGATGATGAGAATGATGATCCTAATCCTGAACAAGTTCAGTTAAAAGCTGCGATTGTTGCATCTCTTAAATCTAATTATGGGTCTTCCTTTATCTTCAATGAGGAATCTGCTTATTATGATGAGGATGAGCTTTATTTGCGCAGAACTGAATGGGATTCTAAGTGGCGGAATGGTAACGCATCTATTTCTCGTACTGTTAGCTGTCAGCATGTTCATCGAGCTTATGATCAAATTCAAAATCCTGATCTCAAGACTCATCTCAAGGCTTCTACTATCTCTGTTAAAGGGTTACATTCTGACCTTGATGGTATGAAACAATCTTCTGAAGCTGTTAAGACCAAGATTGATGACTTCATGTCTCATGCTCCTATATTTCATGATCTGAGGACTCTCAGCGATGCTGTTTCTTCTGTCCAACGGATGCATGAAAATCTGGAATCTAAGTTTTCTACTCTAGATACCAAGGTCTCTAACATGGATGCTAAACTGGATGAAATTCTTTCTCTTCTTTCAAATACTGATGCCAAAAAGGGGGAGAAGGTAGTTGTTGCAAAATGTTCACCTGAATCATTTCAAACTAAGGATGGAAATTCTGGTGGTGATGGTGGTGGTGATGATCCAGTTCCTGAAACTACAGTGCTTCAGATTCAGGATTAATTTTGTAGATTGTTTTGACATCATTGAGAAATAAATTTCTGCTTTATTTCACAAAGCATAAATTGGGGGAGATTGTTAGATGCTGATTCTCAATGATCAGGAGATGCTCGGGTTTTGACCATTATTAGATTTCATCAGTATTTGACGGATTATCAGAGTTTAGCCCCCCGTCAGTATTTGACAAGCTTATCAGAGTTTGTCTAATTATCAGTGTTTAAGTGACATAAGTACTTGGTCATTGTCGATTACTGAAGATCGATTCTGTTCCTTGAAATGAGGGATAGACTTCTCTTAAAACCTGAGTTTTAGGACTTAATATATTCAGTTCAAGATATGTATTGTATTCTGTTAGAAATTGATAGAGCGTATCTTAGAATTGATATTGTAGCTGTGTGTTATATAAACACAGTTTTAGGTCATCACAATGTGTGATTCTCTCGAGTAAATTACGACCTATCAGCTCTCAAGAACATAAGAATTTCTTGAGAGAGTTTGTAACAGTTTTTATCAGAAATATAAAGAACTGTTATATTTTCATACTTATTCGAAACATTCATACAATTGTATCCAACCCCCCCCTTAAACAATTGTATCTTGCTGGGCAACAGGAACAAAAAGCTCATTATGTTGAAACTTGAATACTATAAAGAGATGTAATGAAGTGCAAAAGTAGTATTGAAAATGAGAACAATATTTAGTTCACCTTACGCTGTATAGTGACAAAGAATTAAAAAAAATTGAAACAAAAGTACTTACTTATATTAAATCGAATCAATCATCAGTACAACAGAAATAATATCCGGAGCAATATTAAACCACTCTTAGAAGTCTGGCATAGAATGAGTAACTCTTACTAACATATGGGCTACAACATTCGCAGACCTATGAACATACTCTACTAGCACAATATCAAAGTGCTTAAAAAGATCAAAACAATCTGACACAATTGTGTAAAAAATCGGCTGTTGAATCCTTCTTTGTTGGAGAGGCAACCAAGCGATTTGAATTTGAAGATGATTTGAATGTATGTACTTGTTTTTATCCGACATTTCTGAACAATCGACCATAGATGTGATCCCATAATAACCTTCATCCCTGTTACCCTTTGTTGTCCTTGAGCCTTCCTCCACTCCGTAAGCAAGCGCCCTGCAACTTCTTTGATGTCAAAAATTGATGTATTAACTGTATTCTGATTGTTCTGAACAATCAACCATAGATGCGATCCCATAATAACCTTCATCCTTAAATCAAATCCATGAAAATTATGCCGATCTATAACCTCGGCCATAAAAAAAACCAAAACACACCAAAACAAAATCAAAACTCTCACAAGTAAAGTAAGGCAGAGAGAAAGGGAAAGGATAATATAAATAAAATAATAAAATAGATGAGAGTCGAGAGAGAAGAGGAAAAATAGTGGGAAATGAGTGGAAAGAAAATTTATTTAAATTAAATGAGGTGAGAAAGAAGAGGAAATATGATAGTGAAATGAAGGCAAAGATTGTAATGAGAAATAAAAATAATAATTTCATATAATATATAATAGAGAAAAGAAAAAAATAAGAGTAAAATTGGGAAAGAAAAGTAATAGAATAAAATAATAAGACTAAAATATAAAGTGACGGGAGATAGTGGAAGGAAAAAAATAAGTAAATGAAATGAGAAGAGGGGTAAAGAAGTCGTCTCACCCAATTATTTACATTGGATTTGGGTACGGAGGTTAAGACTAAGTGAATTTATGAGAGAAAGGTAAAAAAAGTAGGCAATGTAGTGTGATCAATCAATATTTAATGTATAAAGTTAGTATAGTAGAAAAAAGTAGTGGATATAGTTGATTTTCATATTATAAAATTATACTCCCTCCGTCCCAAATTAACTATCCTGTTTGACTTTTCTGTAGTCAAATTGACCAAACTTTGACTAAAAATTACATATATTATATAACTAAAAAAATTATAAAAAATATATCATTTAAAAAATTATCGAATCTACTTTAAAATGTATTTTCAATTTTTTGAAATTATGAAAAATTAATTCGTAATTTTAAGTTAAAGTTGGGTCAAATTGACTACCAAAAAAACAAACAGGACAGTTAAAATGGGACGGAGGGAGTACTATTTTTATAAAATTTTCAAAGGTACAGAATTGAGAGGGACATCTAATAAACAAAAGTGTAAAAAAATTAATTGGATGAAGGGAGTAGATGATAGAGAGAAAGAAAAGTGGGAGGAGAGAGAAAGTAAAAATAATAATTTAATAAAATGGGAGGAGAGAGATGAGTGAACTTTTGGACGAAAAATGTAAATAAGGATTTTACTTAGTATAGGATATAGATTTTAGGAAAATGAATGATCAAAAAAGTTATAAGAAAAAATATAATTACAAGTAGATAGGGTGAACATAATCTCGATTCAAACTTGACGATCCAAATCGTCTACTTAAATAGAATTTTTCAGTTTTTAATAATTAGTTTTGATTTCAATTTTGATATATAAAATTTTTATTTATGATTTGGTTTTGATTTTCAATTTCAATTTCAAACCGATCGAAATAATCAAACCATTAATACATGTAATTTTTAAATAATATCTTCATAATTTAAATGTTTAAACTATGATCATCATTATCATTCTATTTGTTTCTCACTTTTAAATTATTGTATCAACCTTATTTTATTTAATCCTCGTCAATAATTAATGTTTTTTCTTTTAAATAAAATATTTTTTTTAATAATAGAATAAGCTATTTTTTAAAATAACAAATAAGTGGTAGCATCTAAAAATAACTTATATTGGATAATTATACATGTTTCATATTTATTTGTAATCTAAATGGCAAAAGATTGAGAAACCAGGGACTTCGTTATGCAATCAGCTCTTGTGCAAATGGTTATAGATGGGTCAATATGCTCACAAAAAGTTTGTTGTTTGGTTTGAAAAAAGTTTGACTTTGGTTTAATTTGTAAATGAGTAGAACAATAAACACAATTTTAAGGATTAGTTTATAAATGAGTAGAAATTAAGCACGGTATATTTTGGCTTGAAAATTCACAAATAAGTTCGATAACAATGTTCGATAACAATATTCAATAACATGTTCATATAGTTCGTGAAGAGATTTATAAGTAAAACGCATGAACTCGCTCGTTGATGTAATTCGTGAACAACTTTATAAACTACTGGTTATATATATCCATATCTTTTTTATAAACATGCGTTAATGATATAATAATAAGTGAATAATTTTGTTTAAGTGGTATTAACATCAAGTTCATTCAAATGTTTGGTCTCGCTTATGTCGTTGTTTTAACCATTAGTAATTCCCGGCCTTAGACAATGACTGGTTACTCTGACAATGGATTTTTCGATGTATTTAGAGTAAAAGTGACAATGAATTTGTTGTAGTTCAAAGATTGCCCTGAGATATCCTCATATCAAGTAAGAATGTTCTTAATGACATTAGATTTTGGGCCTGTAGCTTTGAAAAAGAAATAAAAATCATCCACAAAGAAAATATGTGATATAGTTGATGCACCCTTTGCAATTGTACACCCATGTAGCAGACGCACTCCTCATTTCGCTTAAACATTCAACACAAATAATATAAATATAGGGAGATATTGGATTTCCCTGTTGTACACCCCTATTCCAGTACAGTTTTCACAAACTCAACTTATTTGATAATCCGTTCTTTATAAATGCACTCTACTTATACAAAACTAAAGTTTACAGGCAGGACTTCAACCTATTTGACAAAATCTTCGACAATATTTTAAGCAACATGTGTTGGGAATAGAGACTATACAATGCAACAATGGGACAGTTATATAAACAATTTAACAAGAATAGACAGATTAAACCAAATCAACAAACAAATACGAAGGTAGAAACAAGATAAAATCAGTAAATATAAAGAACAAGAGAAAGAAAAACCACTTAGCTCAACAGAAGTTTAAAAAAAATCTGATAAACAGAACAGCTGAGTTGCCTAATCCTCGAAAAGTCTAGACTGTTCTTGAAGTGATTATTGCCCCACTTACGCTTTGCTGGTTGCAGCAATATCGCTTCCAGGATAAAACAGCACAGAGCACTTCGTTCACAGATTCATAGTACTCAACAACGACCTGCACCTTAGTTCGCTTAACAAAACCTATATA
>PHNY01299526.1:2846-18777 GCA_003724115.2 Anethum foeniculum
CTCCCCCAGCGTAAACAACCTGCTGGGACGGAGGGAGTATGACTTAAAGTGGAAAAGTGTTATATAAGTGATATGAACTTTACTTATAAGTTGGCGATGTGTTTGGTAAACAATAACTTTTAAGATATAAACTTTTGATTTATTTGGTTGCATTCAATGTTGCATTTAGTTGTATGGAGTTGCAAAATTGTATTTTTACAAATAAAATTAAAAAAACATATTTTTGTAAATAAATTTTTCTAAAAAACATACTTTTGCAAAATAAATAAATTAAAGTCATATTTTTTAAAACCCTCTTCTAATTAATGTTGCACTGTAAACTAATATATATTATTCACATTTAGTTTGTAGTCATTAATCTAATTTTTTAAATAAATATAATTTAACAATTACTCCCTCCGTTTCAAAATACGTGTCCATTTTTAAAAAATCACACATATTAAGAAAAGTGAATATTGTTGAATTAATTACATTAGTTGACTAAAATATGTGGAGTAAGATTGACCTTGAAAATATAAATAGGAGATATGTGAAGTAGAGTTAATTTTGGAAACACAAATTTGTATTGAAAATTGAAGTGGACAACTAAATTGAAACAAAATTTTCTTTTAAAAGTGAACATGCATTTTAACGGACGGAGTAGTAAATAATTTAAATTTATGGTATACATTGATAATAAAACTAAAATAACTGAAAAAGCGTTACACAATATGCAAAATGAAAAGAGAAAGTACCTCTCTCTCACCCTCTCGTTTTCGGCGTTTAAGTCATCATTTTGTTCATTTTCTAAATCACCCAAACACTCCTTCAAAAGCTGAGCGCATTTTCAGATTGTCAAGCGTCTTAGATGATGTGCCAAACATACACTATACTTTTTTAAGTTTTTTGCTTCATAGTTGTCTCCCTTTTATTTTTTTTTAAGTTTTTTGCTAAACACAATTTAAGTTTTTTTCTTGTCCATCATTAAAATGAATAAAAAGTTAAATGTAAGAGTAATATAAAGTAAAAAATTGAAATTGAAATTTAAGCTTCTGAAATAGAATTATGATGAAAAAAATTATAATTTTATCATTAAAAATACATTATGTACTTATATAACTCCCCTAAATACGTATTTAGGGGCATTTTTCTCATTATATAAATGATTATATAAATGATTGTTAGAACTTCAAAATCATCGCTGCTATAAAAGGCAAACTAATTGAGGTGAGGGGTATAATCATCCACCTAGCAAATGTTGTTTTTTCAAAAATAATTAGTATAGTAAAGTGTGATATATTTTCCTTAAACCCCTCTTTTTAAAAGTCAAACATGACCTAGGTAGTACTGCTCTGCACTTCTAAGGGGTGGGCCACATGACGGGCTTTACACAAACGGTTACTTCTGGTACAAGACAAGAAACAGATCCCCAAATCCAATTAATCATCTCCACCCGTTAGGTTTCTTCTGTTCCAAGCCCCACAAATCTTATAACCACCATTTGGCCCTTCCAATTTCACACCATATAACTTACACCCCTTGCAAATTTAGACTACGGTTGAGATTTAATTGATTATTATCAGTATGGCAAAAGGCAATCCAGTGAAGACTGCAGCAGTGGTACTGGGAGCCCTGGCTTTGGGATGGGCTACAATAGAGCTTGCTTTCAAGCCATGGCTAGACCAGGCTCGTAAAGCCATGGACAAGTCCGACCCCGCCAAAGACCCTGATGAGGCCTCCACTTCCGCCCCCGTCGTCGACGAAGAAGAACAACCTGCTCCTTAAACCAGCCTCTTCTTCTGTGTATGATGATTTATTGTCAGGATATGTTCAATTACGTTTGATTGTTCTTTGTTATGTGACCATGTTTGGGCAAAACATTCAAGTCAAACTGTGTCCGTTTGTGTTTTTCATATGTATGGATTCTTATGACAATAATCTAGTTCTAGATTTTACTATTTCGCTGGTGAATTTTATCAAGAATTGCTATACTTGTCATTACTGTTGGCCTTTTTGAATCTTTCGGTGGAAGTAGTTAATAGCAAATTTGATCTAATTTTTTTTTATTATTATATTATGAGCTTAATTTTCGCCCAATAAAAAAGAATCGGCAATCTTTAAAATTTGCATCACCAAGGATCATAGTGTCTGCAAAGCATAGCTTAGAGTTGATGTACACTGTAGAGATAATTATTTGATTGGAAGTAGTCATGATCATGATATTAATAAGAAAACAAAAGGAAAGGCCAATACATTTACAGTAATCAAACAGGTCTTAGACTGTTTATAGAACCAAAATTTATAGTAATAAATACTATTTCTACCTGTACATAATATGTAATGCATCTTCATTACTAACTGAAGCCAAAGTAGATCATGAGGATCGAGACTGAAATTTCATCGTATTAAACCCTCCTGGACTCCCTGGTTTGGGGTAGGCATCTAGGTGTGGTCTTGTACAACAGCATCTATTGGTGAGACTACAGACAATATGTCATGTATTTGGTGCGGAAGATTCTGACATACACGACTTGGAATAATCACGTATATAGAGGGCTTCTGACATTGTGCAGTTGCAAAGAATCTGTCAAAGGTGTAGGTAGATAATGCAGGATGTTTAGAATAATAACCAAGCGGCAAGTGCATTATTGAGTCACCTTGATACAAAAAATGGTAGACCGGCTTCAGGTGTTATACACCATATCTCTTCAGAGCTTTGCTTAAACTCGGCATAACATTATATGCTTGATAAGATCTTCTCAACTCAATGATGGAACCAACCTGGAACCAGACAGATGTTGCAACTACTTACGAATCCATATATGATGTTATTTGTTGTGAGAAAAATAACATGAAAAGAAAACTAATGGTAGCAAGCAAGCACTCAACACCTGATCTATGAGAATCAGTAACCTAACAAAATATCATAAGGTTAGTATAATTAGTGGATTGTATTAGATATGCATGAGAGAAACTATCATGTGCCAAGTACATTAGTACTTTTGTTGGGTAAGATAGAGAAACATATGATCCAGGGTAATAAAGTTGAAAAGGCTAGAAAAAGAAAAGTTCAAAACCCCACATAAAATCATGCCAGTATAAGAAATGAAAAATATGATACTGAAATAAACGATAAACAATAGCTAGACAACTACAAGTGAATAAATGAACTAGATTTTTGATAAATATTGCAAATAAATTTCAACTACAAGTGTGACATAACCCTAAATTAGCTTCAAGTTGCTTTTATTACACGCTGGTAACAAGAGTCGATATAATTTAATTAAAAGATGATGGTTGTTAAGAGTGAAAATCAATTGGAAATGATAGCTTTAGAAAGTACAGCTAATCAGGGAACTGCTTTTTATCGATTCTCCTAATAATTTAAGTAGAATTATAAAGCAGATTACATAGCATCAGGGTTTTATTAAGTTCTCCAAAAACTTAACTCTGACCAAGCTATATGGATGTGAAGAGCAAAGCCTGAAGTAATGTACTTACAATGATCAATACTGATGTAAAACTTATTGAGAATCCCAAATTAATGCTCCGTAAATAATGATCAAGAATGCTAGAAGTAGTTGCCAGAGTGCTAAGCAACAGACCTCCTGCAATATTTTCATTATGAGAAAAGGAGGATGATGTATGTAAAATGGTTTCGTCAAATAGCATCAGCACTTCTGACAGATCGTAAATAGTATAATTCCCATAAAATGGGTTTTATAAGACATAAGACCGACATACCCCAAAAACGAGTAGAAGCTTGGACCTTGGTTAAATACTCTATTGTGGCCTTTCCAGGCTTTATCTTCGGTATTCTGGCACCCATCTTATTCAAGTAATCTGAAATCTCCTTTGGCATGTTGGCCTACATAGAAGTTCACTTGTCAGTGCATCCTTACGAAGGAGAAATCTTCAGTTCCGTTAACAATTTAATAACCATAACAAATCAATTTAGTATCAATTTAAAATGATATAGTAATACAATTACATTAATAGTATGGTAATCGTGTTTTCATTGACTATAAAATTGCAATCGAAATACAAAGCGAAATATTACAAATCCACCAAATTAAATTTTTCTCAAACCTATATATAACTACATAATTTAGGGTTTTCACAAGTAGTAGTACAATACACAAGTATCTCTCTGTTATCCGAAATCTTCATTTCGTTTCGAGTACCCACGGCGAACACTTGACACTCGGACATTTACTTTAGAACATGTAAAGTTTTTGAAAATATTGCCTAGTCCGACACTTGGACAAGTATCCATGTTGGATACTTCCAGCGGAGTCAGGGTAAAAGAGAAGCATATTGTAAAGATGATGGTATGAATTCAGGCAAGTACTTAAATATTAAGAACAAACAGCATGTAATCTTATAAAATTAATGATAGGTACTTACCAACTTACAATAACATACTTTACAGCTTTTTTATAACATATATTGTAGTTAATTATCAAGCTTTATGTAAATTAAAAGTTGCTAGCAACGCTAGATGCAAACATGCAAAAATGATCTTCAAAGGATAATCGCTAGGTCAAAACACACTTACAATGTCAAATATGTTGAATAGAAAGACAAAGAACGCATAAATTGTATAGTAAACCCATGGCCCTGCTCCAGTAGATGTTTCAGGATTAAGTATCTGTTTAATATATTCCCAGACAGGCGAGCCAAGAAGACTGCACAAGATGATTCATTAGAAAGTAAGATGGCAGTTTTTGAGAAGAATTAAGCATACTCCCTAATCAGAATTTTCGCATATAATATCCCAGGTTCCACGCTATCCTCATTAATAGTTAACTGGATATTTACCAAGAATAAAAAGATAAAGAAAAAAAAAAAAAAGAAGAAGCATGCATTCATAGATGGAAATCCGTAAGTAAATTAACAACCCTGCAAGAATGCTCGGAACTGCCAAGAGATAGGTGGTAGTGAGTATAGGTTGCATTCCAGATGGATTAATATTGAATGGGATATATGGTTCCACCTCCGTGATTGGTGAGTCTCGTCTGACAATAAATAGACAAACAACAACGTCATTTTTTTTCTACAAAAATCAAGTCTATTTACATAAAATATTGCAATTAGAGAGATTAAAGGGCGGATGACAAACAAAAACGAGGTAAAACCATTCACTTTAGTGTATCTATAGCTTTTAGATAATTTACTAGTGGGAACACGCACTCGGGGATCCAAGAAAGCATTTTAGGAGGGAAATAAAATACCCTAAACCTAGATAGACAAATACATACATGGCCTTTAAATATCACAATCCCAATTAGGACTGCACACACAAGGCTAGTTTAGACATAAGTGACTAGGAGAAATATAGAGTACTAGAAATTCAGTGAACCTTGAAGTATGAGATTCTAACTGCAGTTCTGGGCTGTGTTTGGAATAAGACATCACACAGCAAAGACTCTGAAAGGGAATGGCATGGCTGTCCAGAGTGTAATTTGGAAGGAAAGCTGCATGCCATCTTTTCCATTTCAAGCATCTCCAGCTGCTCTAAATGAGCAAGCTAAAATACTTTTGTCAAGCTAGAATTTCAAAAGGCTTAATCGTAACCCTTTGTCATCTTTTAAAAGCCTGGAACCAGTTTAAAATTCTAATGAACATAAATGTGGACACACCGTCCAGCTCTTTATTGGTCTTCACAATTAATGCCCTTTATTAGCACATATAAATTGAAATCTTTTGCTGCTCAGAATTGGACTTTGCACCTAAATCCAATATATATATATATATATATATATATATATATATATGTATATATATATATATATGTATGTATGTATATTTGTATATGCGATGAGGCAATAAGGTCTTAAAATGCTAATTATATACATTTAAGACCCACGTTTGAGCTTATGGTCATAATTTGCAACACGAGAAAAAAATGAAAATTTTAAATATAAATAAAAGAAGTTCAACTTTCCTTATATGATAGTGTTAAGGTGATAATTTTGAGTCAAATAACAATCAGAAACTTATTTTTACAAAATAGGGCCAGGTAGACAAAGTCACCTTGAACTAGATGCTAGTTTAAAACCATAGTATTGTAGTTTGATTTTTCTACAACCCTCAGTAACAACCACCGCATACATAGTCACCACAGTGAAAAGGCCCAATACTCCAAGCACATAAGGCCACCAGCTCAGAGTACTTCCTGCAACAAGAGGGTACAAATAAAACAGTACTTAGGCGTGTAATCAGCTGTATGCAATCATATCAATCGCCTTCAAGTCTCCGTTTAAGTCTAACATACAGACAGTTACCAAGGTTCAGGAGAATGTCTAAATAAAGATATCCAAAAGAACAATGAGAATGAACAAATATATGTTTATGTAATTATGTGGTGGTGACTAGTAACGAATAGTCTCGAATTAGGATACCAGCTGGAATTTCTTGTATAGCAAGAATCTATTAAACCTAACAGGACATGAGGTCAAACAGTTGCATAATTTCCCGTGAAATTCTTTTTCAGCATATGCCAATTAGGTTGGTGTACAAAAAATTGTTGACTTAAAAGGGAAAAACTGGAGTAGAAAAACTGCACAGAATATTACTCATCGACCAGAGTCCAGCAACTATGCATCACATTCTGGTTAAACTGGTGTCCTATTCGCTTAAAAGTCCTAACAAATTAAGGGGATTGATTAATAAGCTCCAACTTTTACTAATAAGCTCCATTACTAATTTTTACCATAATTACCCATACCTTTATGCATTTCTCTTTGATACTATGGATAATGATGTAATTTACATGTCTTGAAAAATAGGAATTGGAGCTTAAATAGTAAGGTGTGGAGCTTATTTATCAATTCCCTAAATAAATGCAGACGTCTATTGATATTGTACAAGCAAAAGATACTGATTCAACCACTTGTATTATATAATAGTTAGTCAAGATAAGAGATTTACTTCTGTTTTACTGGATGTCCACCACCAGTTAGTAGGATAGGATTTTCCTAATTACCTTAGTTTTTAAGTTGCCTATATTAGGCTTGTTTATGTAAAAATAAAGTAGTATTTGTTTTTTGGATTTACTTTTTTTGCATTGCATATTTAAAAAAAGGCAACATGCTATCCGAGCTAGGTTCATTTTCAGTAAGTGGGCGTTAACATGAGCTGCTCATGGGTGAACGAACGAAAAAGGAAAGCCTTGCGGTGCTGTTGCTACCGGAGGCTATCAAGGTGATAATCAAGCTCCTGAAGGAGAATACAGAAGAGATTGAAGAGGATACTCAATATATTGGCACCAGGCAGATGTGTCATGATAATAATAATGATGAGAAGGAAATAATGGCACAAGTAGAGATGGAAGGAACAGTCATGGAATTGTAGGTGAGAACTGAGAAGTGCACCATGGAGAGAAGTGCTCTAAACTTCAACATAAATTCAAAGAGTAAATGTTGGTGAAAACCGGAAGTTATGAGAAGCGCATCACATAATTGAAGAGAAGTGTTTCATAATATTATCAGAACTTTGAATCAGGAGGGAGTGTCGAACCAACGGTAATTAAAACAGTTTGAATTAATAAAATATTATGCTATTGGATTATATTGTAGTTAGTCAAGATAAAAGATTTTCTTCTCTCTACTGGATATTATTCACCACTTGGTAGGATAGGGTTTCCTACGTTTTAGCTTGCTTAGTTTATATGTTGCCTATATGATGCTTATTAATGTATCTCATTTTATTCTGCAGAATGAATAAAATAATATAGTAATAGTTGTATTGATTTACTTCTTTTCTTCATCACATATTTATATATGAAAAGGTCAACAAACACCAACCTGAAACCTGAGTCAACAACTTGTGTAATGTTTCTTTGTAGCCCGACAAAATTCCAACACAGATAATCAACGATGATCCTTGTCCTGAATGACCAAAATTAAATACGTTACGGAACACACCACAAATGACATGAAATATATGTATTTATATAGTTTAACGTTTGTGTTGGTGTAAACTGGAGGAATTTCAAGGCATTCTCAAATTTTCTTATCAAAGAAGTTCATTTGCATGAAGTTATAGAAATGTTATAAAATGAAATGTAATACAAGTAATAGAGAAAGGAAATAATAAAGTTTTTGGAATTAGACAGCGCAAGAATAAGACTGAATAATCAACTGATTCTTAAAAAATAACAGCTATTAATGAATAAAGAAGGCAAGTGCTCAGCAAAGGCCAAGAGTAAAAGGTAAATACCAAAACCAGAATCTGTTATTTTGTCACAAATCCAACTAGTAGTCATTGCACCACAGACCAATAGAGAAGTTGTCACCATAACATGTTTAACCCTGCAACAATGCAGATTTTGGCGCATAAATCTCAAGGGAGAAGCGAGGCGTAATGAAAATCCAATCACAACAATGAATCACTACATGAACTAATCTAGAAACTCAAGATTTCACGGTGCAAGACGTGTGCTAATCTTTTCCAAGTTGTAATTCAATTTTAAAACATAAGCATGGAAGAGTAAATAACAAGAAAAGATGTATATGTAATATGTTAACCATTATCTTGTACAACTAAGTTGAAAAACATATTTAAAAGAGCATCTGCTCTTCACATGCTAGTTTTTTCTTAATTTATTTACTATGATCCGCATATAAGGTGAAAGTGAGGTCAGTTCACTGTGTAAAAACAAATAATAAACTAAGCAGCTGAGAAACTTAAATCCGGAAGCTCACAAGCAAGAAAGGTGAAAAAAGTAGAGAGAAAGATATTACTGAGAGATAAAATATTAAGTGTTGTATGGAAAAATCAAGCATATTTTTAAGATACCTTTGCCATGATTCAGCTTATTACTAACGCTTAGTTGTTGCAGTCTACATATAAGGTGTAAATGAAGTATTAGTATATCAAAGTCGATAGGGATGGCTGTCAGAGCTAGTTGACTAAGCTTCTCCATAACAACCAGAGTTGCAGTAGAGCAACGGAGCAAGAGAAAAATAGCACAGGTAAAAACCTAAGAGAGAGAACACTGATTGACAGTGTTATGGAAAGCGTGTTCATCGCGCTTCACAAATAGGCGCAAGATTTGCGAATAAAAAGATAAAGGATTTTACTTAAGTTTCGATTGGCAATAAATGCGCTTCAAACCCCAAAACTCGCACATAAATGACAAACGTGTACCAGGTCCAGATATCCTTATACACGAGTAAAGTATCAAATTACAACCATTGCATCTATTATGTCAGTCCATTTATCTGAAACTAAAGTGTAGTACACTAACAATAAGATATCATCATATTGAGTGACTAGGCATTCTGCAGTTTTTTCCGGCTGGAACCTAGTTGGGGTCAATAAAGCAGAGCTTATTCATAGAATTTTGGATAGCATCACTGGAAAAAATACAACAAAATAGATAATTTGGGCCAAAGTTACCTGTAAGTTTCTGCATAGATGGAGTAAGGCAGAGAATAGCAAGCAAGAATCAAACCCTCCACTGTTGCAAACCAAAGTGATATCCACCATCTAAAACATGTTTAACCAATATTATACAGTAGGTTAGAACTTATGTTACATGACCAGGAAACAATCATATAACAAACCCTGAAAAGCAATGACTACTCTCACTGCTTGAGATGAAAAGCTAGACACACATATAACTCTTGATTTTCTCATGCCCATCCAGGCCTTCTTTCCGCAGCTTCACCAAGGAAGGAACAAGATGACAAAGTACCTGAATATAAGAGTTTTAACCATTCAGTATGCAATTACTAGTAATGTGAAAGGTATATTGCCATATTTTCACAAATTAGATATGGGCATTTGAAGTTGAAAGTAGCAAACCTGCATAACAATTGATGCCACGATTTGAGGACTAATTCCAAGTTGAAAAAAGGAAAGCTTAAGCTCTGGTGCAAAATCACCAAGTTCATCTGCCAAAACATAGTGTGACCTCTTGTAATGTTGATTAATGAAATGAAATTCTAAATAAGATAGACTATCACATGACATGTCCCCATTTTAAACAGCAAAGAGCTGTCAAAACAATACTACGCATAACAGCACTGTCGGCATACAATTAAAATTATGTTACGGATGCATTATATATCACCTCTTAATCTTCTACAAATTGTCAGCTGTAATAAATACCACTAAAAGAATTAGGAGAATATCGGAAAGTTGTTATCATTTTTAGTTTATTGACGACTTATATACATTTTAACAGAATGCCTTTTATATTCATCATACATTAGAGTTATATGATTTGAGCAATCAGCTTCTACTAAGAAACTAGAGTACCTATTTCAACTTTACCTATTCAAAGGACTTGGTGCTTTAAACTTAATATAAATATCTAGAACACTGACTCGTGATGCGGTGAAAGTTAGGCACAAGTTTTGTGAGTCCAAATGTCAAGTAAATATATTTAAATACTCACAAGTCACACCTACATTCCCTCACTGAGAATCGAACCCTCGACCACTTGTTACCAAGAGAAGGTTATATACTAGACTACAAGTTATGGATCTAATAAGTCTTCTTGCTACTTTGTTCCGCAAATCTCAATTTCACTTCTTAGACCGAAACTTAGACTTTGAAATTCAAGGAGAATTTTTTTGAAGTGCTGACATCTGATGAAAAGTCAAAAATCCCGTAGAAAAAAGATGAAACCAAAGTTTAACGGTCGAAGTTAAGTCATCTATTTCTGTTATGTTTTGAGAAAATGCCACAAAGGAACATACTAGTATATCTACCTTAAACTAAAACAAAGGACATGCTATAACATGTGGCAATTTCTCCTTAAAATTAGGCATATGGTATTCTCTAAATTAAACTAGACACATGTCTATTTGTGCTTCAAATTTTTTGCTTGTGGAACACTAACATTAATGTTACTATCGTTAATCCATCTTCCACTAATTTATTTTGTAACAAATTACTCTCCTTCTCTCCTATCCCACTAATTCTCTTTCCTCCTCATTTTCAATTTCCCTATCTTTCTTCAACATTTTTTGAAAAAGTATTTATCAAATTATTAAGGTTTTCATACTTAATGAATATTAATTATTTTTTCCAATATATGTCTAATTATTATATTTTACATATTGAAACTGTATACTGATTACAAATATAAGTTATTTCATTTAGATAGAATATGAAATATTTCAATAAATTCATGTCTAAATTAATTACATCAAATTAAAATAATATTACTCAATAAATAAATAACTGTAACTAAAATATATTAAATAAAAGCATTTCAACAATACATATAACAAATCATATTTAATATATATGAAAAATTACCTTTATTAAATTTAAATAAAATAAATATAACACATCCGGGCATCTGCCTGGGAGCTAATAGTTGCTAAATATCTAAACCAGCAACAAATTAATTTTAGGAAATTTTTATTTATATGTAGGGTAAAATGTATCCAAGGTTGAATTTGCAAATCTCCTTAATATTAACTTAATAAAACTACAAAGGTTTCAATCGGTATCAGGTAAAGTGTAAACATACGTAATCTGTAATCAACTCTTCTCTTCGATAATATCCTTGGCAAATTCTCGTAATTTTCCAGCCAGTGGTTTGCTTTACATCTAAACCGTGAATGTTTAATCAAAGAACGGAAATATCACTGAAATATATTACTCTAGTATCAAGCTGAAGTATGAATAAAATTCTCTTCACCAACTAAAAACAAAAAAAGATGAAGTTCCCTAGAAAGTATTTCAACTCACAATGTGGCAGATGAAAATTTGTAAAGATGTAGAAGTGGCAGCTCATTGTCTCATTTGGTGATAAAAGTTTATTGTCTCATTTTTAGAATTTAGAGCTCACAGTTTGGATTTAAAGCAAACCACTTGTTGGAAAATTATGAAAATCTAATGAAATTCCATTGCAACTATAACTTTTCAGTGTACAGAGAATAAAACTGTGACGGCCAATGAGAAGATAAGAGTTTCCACATACATTTGCGGTTTTACTTCTTTCCACACTAACTACTAAGATTAATTTTGATGACATCAGGAAATTTTTAGAGGAGGCTTAAGATACATTTTACCCATATATGTTGAGTGTATATGTGTAGTTGTGTACGTATAAATTATATTTACTAGTATTATTATGTGCTTAGGGCATCACACCTTAGAGTCTGCTTTTGTGCTTTTTGTGAATCCGTGCCCTTCTCAACATTTCTGACAATACTTTGTCTATGCCAAAAAACAACCAAAGTGCTTCAGACCTTACTAGTAATGTCTTAACTTTGAAATGAGTCTTTCTTATTTGGTCATAAAAGATAACATGGTTTTTGTAAAAGAAGTGTTCTTATTTCTTAATAGACTTGAGAGTCTGTGTAATAATAGGTACCAGTCTTCTTATGACCAGCAGCAGCACAGCCTAAGCCCAGTGACCTTCCTTGCTGAACCACGCCTGTTGAGCCATTGCTAGCTAGAAACGGTACTGGCATTTTGAGTTGCAATAGGGCTTATAGAACCTAATCATAGTCTATGTTATCTTTTTTATTGATATGTGTGTGTGTGTGTGTATAACATGCTTTAATACCAATTAGGCCAACAACTTAATTTTCTCCTCCTATGGCCAATAGATGGTGCAACTTATATGGCTAAAAAAATGTAGGAGGCATTCAAAGAAAGCACATCTAGGACTAGGAAACATCAACCTGTTACAAGTTACAACCTCCGTAAGATTGACTATTAAACATGAACTTGTAACCCAAAGGACAAAGTGTTTACATATTTGCAATCAAAGGTTCTAGGACTTCAGTTGTGATAGGTAATCAACAATGGGTTATGTAGCTTTTCATTCGAGACAATTTATAGGTTCTACAAATACTTTACATGCTATATAACAACAAAGCAAATTCGTTTGTTCTAGAAGTAGATAACAAAGATATAACATACCAACGGATCCTGAGACAAATCTTAGGTAGTCCTCTGGCATCAACTTTCTATCAAATCCTGGAAGAGGAATATAATATCCCACCCGACTCATCACAAGTAAGAAAGCAGTCACAAACAACCTTCGGCGAATCTCACTTTTGAAAAAAGACTCAGCGGCATTATTGAAGAGTGTTCCCATGCGTACAAAATTCAAATATCTGTTCTTGTACCTCTGAGGTTTAGGATAGGAGATTTCAAGGCTTTCATGATCGTCCACAGAACTATCATTGGTATTTGGTACAAAAAGTTCCTGACTTAAAGAATCTGCAGGTGTTGCTTTGACGCTTAGACAGTCACCTCTTTGCTGATCACGAGAATAAAGTGAGAAATTCCCGTTCATTTTCAAACAATGAGACTCCTTTAGGAACACAAAATCCCTTCTGCTTAACTCCAAACTAGTTCTCGTAAGTGACATCTGAGGAGTTTTAGCATATTGTGGACGATGAAGACGGAGAACTGATGCAGATTTAACAACTACATTCAAAAAATAAATAACTGATTTAGCCAAAACACATACGTAAATAAACTGCAGGAACAAAATGCCACTACTCTATACAACATACTCCGCTATAACGCAACTACTCTACGACATATTCTCCGATACACATATACACACACATTCCACTATCCATATGTAATTCTCCTATACTCCTATATATGCACTATGCGTTCCCTTATATATAGATGACTCCCCTATATAAGTATTACGACTTCAACATAAGTAGAACCTAGATAAATGAATATTCAATATTCGAATAACCTACTTAAATAAATTAATTTCCCCCGTCCCAGCATGATACGGACAATTTGTTTCTAATGTTACGAATAAATGAATAATCTAAAATTCAATTATCGAGTTTAACTGTACTGTACCTATTTCAGGGAAGTGCCTATTCGAAAAATTGTTTATAGCTAATAATATTAAGCAACTGTTATATTGAACTTAAAAATCTCATGATAGTATAACCAAAGCTTAACAATCAGTAATATATAAGCATATTTACACTGCCTATACAGATTAATCTTCAAATTGAGAAAATGTAAAATAATTAAAGAGAATATAATAGTTTTATATACCTGATGAGCTAGAGGCATGTCGAGTTGCGAAGAATTGGGGACGAGAGCTGAGCAGAGTGGCTTCCATGGCGTTCATACAACTCTGCGCCAAGTGTTTGATTAAATGCCTTGGTTTTTTATTTTCACGCGTGTAGTTGTAAAATATTTTTTTTGTGTTTAAAGTGAGTTCGTAGAGATAAGGGAAGGAAGAAAAAATGACAAAATAATAAATTTAAATAAAAGAAAATGATTAGATAAGAGTTTAAAGAGTTCCCAGTGTGATACTCCCCGTCCCTCTGAATTGTATACATAATTTTTTCAAAGTTCGACACGTATTTTAAGGTAAATATAAAGTATACTTCCGTAATTCATTTTTAAAATTTTCTTTTTCTGAATTAAACTTCAAGTGTTATACTTTTATTTAGAAAAAAAAAATTAAAATTATTTATGAAGTTATATTGAGCGTTAAAATGCGTGTCAAGCCCCCGTCACCCAATGTATACTACTCAGGAGGACGGAGGTAGTAATTTTTTTCCAATGATTGGGTTAGGTATCTATAAATTGAAAAGGTAATTTTTATATTATAAAAAATTCATTATATCGCGTTTTAAAATACGTTTTCAACTAAGTTATGTTTATTGTCAAATTTTAATATCATCAAATTTATTGGTGGAGATAAAATAATAACTTCTTCTTTTATCCGGATCTTTATACAACCTATATAATTTAATATTTGATCGGGTATGAATAATTCAGTCCAGCGAGGGCCCAGTCCAGCTATAATCCAGTCCAGCTAGGACCCAGTCCAGCTAGGGCCCAATCCAGCAACGGATCAGTCCAGGTCCAGCTAGGGCCCAGTCCAGCTAAGGCCCAACCCAGCAACGGATTAGTCCAGCTGTCCAGTCAACCCCAGGTCCCGCAAGTCAGGTGGAATACGAGTCATGACCAAAGACCATGCATGATGGTGACAGCTAATAATGGCCAATGATGAGCGTAATAAAGACACACGCCAGAATATTCTTGGCACACTTTTCCACAATTTCCTACCTAGACACGTGTAAACCATCCAGGAGAGTCAGACGTCCTCCCTGCTTGGTAATGAATGGTTAGGATCAGAGGTATGCACCCTAAAACCCCAACCCGGGTTAGTCACTTTTTACTCATCACTATACTACACACACTCACCCTTCATATTTTAGATCTCTCTCATTTCTAGTCTTTTACCTTTTAAAGCCATCTCTTATTCTCACACCGGAGGCGCCGCGGGGCCCAAACCCCCTCCGGTATTATTTTGCAGATTCCCCACCAACAGCTACACCTCAAAGCGGTGGAGGAAGGACTAGATCGAAGTTAGGAGTTATCAATATTTGATTTCAAATTATAAAAATGACGCCACTTGCGAGGACTCGCTCTAAATAAGCCAGCAAACAAGGACAATAATGTATATTTCTGTCTCGAAAAGGATGTGTATTAAAGACGAACTAATATGATTGTTCTTGTGAACTTTCCGTTACTATTTTTGCACGTTCTGCGGCTACTTTTGTAGTAACTCGGTATAAAGTGTACAATATTTGATATATAATCATGCGTTATGTATGATGGACTAGGGGTGTACACGGGTTGGTCAACCCGACCAATTCGATCTAAACCGATCCTATTTCGGCCGATTCAAACCGATTTTTTTTAACCCGATATATATTTGGGTTGAAAAAATATCAACCCGATGTAAATGGGTTGGATATGAGTTTCAATTTTTTTAGACCAATCCAATCCAACCCGATCCGATTAAAAATAGGAGAATTAAATAATTAATATATAGATGTCTATTGTAGTATTACTACTACTAGCATAATAACCCGTGCGAGGCACGGGTCATTTTCTAGAATTTTTTTATGTAGCATGTAATAATATTTTCTTATTATCTGTTTATTAATAAAATTATGTAATATCTCAAGTATAC
>PHNY01299532.1:2863-17344 GCA_003724115.2 Anethum foeniculum
GTTTTGTATTGTGTTAGAACTATTATTTGTAACAAGGTGATATTGAGGATTTCATAATATATGTACTTTATTTGAATGCAAACATGGAATGGTGAAATATGTGTCTGCTCTTGTTACCAGACATGTATTTAGCATTTAGCAACGCAGGAGATTAGAAAGAAAACATAAAAAAAAACAGTGACTTAGTAAAGAGATCAGGGAGCTTATTCATATAATTTTGGGTGAGGGGGAACCGAATTACAAGTAAAATATAATTACTCGTAACATATTACAATATAGTAGCTCTTAATGATTTATAAGGCACTAATTTAAGTCATTAAAATTTTAAATAAATCAAAAAAAATAATTTAAGATAAAAAGAGGATTATTTTGAATACTATATGATTGAAGGTGCACCTGAACTCGAAAGTTCCAGTTTGAAGTCCGCTTTAAGTTTCAGCTGTTATACAGAGAAGGATTAGAAGATTGAAAACTATTTTTTGCGCTTTAGGGATCGGAGATTCCACATATACATTTGAATGTCTTTTATTTATAGGAAAGTTAAACTTAGAGCATTCTAATTTTTACTCCTTTCAATAAATTGGAGACATAAAAGTTGGTCCCCTTTAATTTCCTCAGAATTGGGGGCTCCAAGCGAGTTTTCCTCCTGCACGTGCCTTTAGCCAGGCCTGGGCCTGGTGGCATGCTTTGCTGCAGCAACTTCCCCGTGAGCTGAGGTTGGCGTTTTACTGCTTTTGGCATTGCATTCCTAATTCTCGCTCTTTGGGGTTTTGGAGCTTAGCAGTTAAATGGTATTTTGAAAAAACCGATTGCCAGACCCCTGTTTGTTGAATAAGGGAAACAGCTGGCTTTGTTATATTGGACAGATTACGTGTCACTGAATTATGTGTATTTATTTGAGACGAGCTCTCCCAATACGCAATATTTGTGTATAAAAGAAATCTTGCAAATTGGGAGAGTACCAGGGCGTTCATCCAGCCAGTTGACTGGAAAACCACTTGGGAAAGACGAGAACAGGCTTGTGAGCAAGTGATAAAGGCGATTCATCTTAACAAATCAAGTAAGTCTTGTGATTTTGTTCCTTAGAAGCGAGGTTTTCCTAACTAAAAGTGTTCGGTCTTCTATTAAATTTAATTGGATTGCTGATCTGTTTGTTGTTGAATTATAGATTCCATATTAATTACTCTTTCCAATTACGTTATTGAATTATACTAGAATGAACCGAGAGCCACTCAAGATCATCCTTTCAAAGAAGGGCCAAACCTCTGATTGTGCAAGGGAGAAACTTCCTGGGACCGGGGAAAATGTTACAGCAGCATGTCCCGACCACCTTGTCATATCCGATCTGCCGGTGGCGAAAGGCATTGGACGTGTACCTACTGCTGCACGTGTGAAGCAAGTTAATTTCACTGTTCGTACCAAAGCGGGAGGAGAGAGAGTTCATTTTTGTGCTATGTGTAATTGTCCAATTGCAATTTATGGCCGTCTGGTATAATAATTTCTTTCAAGACTCCTTGACTTCTATTATTTGTTGCAAGCTCAGAACTGCTGAATTATTTGGAGAACTATCTTTGGCACTCAAGTTGTAATTGTATAGTATAATCCAACTAAGATAGCTCTTGGTCTTTTCATCTTGTACGTAACGACAATTATTTTTGTGGTATAAAATAATTAGCTTACATTTGCCCAAAGGCTCCCAACTTTACTTCACTTCTCTACTTCTATCTTCCCCTAAATGTTTTGCTTGCCGTTTCTTTTGGCAATTGGGAGTTTTCTTAAACCAAGACAAATGATGGGTTTCGGTTTAGTTTCAGAGTATGTTCAGCTGCTAGATCTTTTGTTACTTAATATTCTAGTCTGAACTTTTGATAGCCAAGTACAATTCATTTTATTTTAATATTTACTGTATGTTGTTGCACAGCCCCTGTGAACATGCTTTTTGTCGGGACTGTGCAGTCGAGTGCGGAAGCAAAGGTGAATGCTACATGTAAGTTCAAATCAATGTATATATCTGTCATGTCATTCTGTGTTCTATTATGAATTTTCCTGAGCAGCTTGATATATTCTATTAACAATAGAGATGTAATAGTTTTATAACCAGCTTCTTCCTTTAATATCAATATACATGCTTTCTGTGGTGGTTACCATGACAAAATCACAGAATTAAGCCATTCTTTGTTTTTTTGGTACTTAGTTGTGGAGCACAGATCGAGAAGATACAGCCCATCAATAGGGGGAAAGGAGGGATCTTCATATGTGGCATGTCTAGCTGCCTCAAGTCGTTCTTGGAGCAAAATGCACTTAAGAGTCATATTTCCGAGGTCCATGGTGCAGCTGGTTTGAGCTCCGTCATTACCGGTGGTGATGGAGATCTGCGTCTGGTACCATTAAATGGACCACTCCCCAGGCCAACTGCACAACCACATCCTTGAATTTAAAACCATTGTTGCTCTTTAGAGTTATCCTCTTTTCTTTACTTGGCTGGATTTAAGTTTCATTTCCTTTTGTTGTGTTTAATCTAAGACTGTTGGATTTTCTTTTATAATCTCGCCTTGAGACTGTTGAATTTTCTTTTAATTATGTAGGATTCTACAACATTTGTTGCCTTTTAGTTAAGAATTTAGTTGTGTTTTAATGTAGTACTACCTTGTTTATTGTTAGAATTGAATGCAAACTTAGTTTTTTATTTTCGTTGTGGTGTCGTAGATCTATCTATTATACAAATTAACAAAGCACCCTCTGTTAGGAGTTGTCCCACATCGTTTGTGGGAGGGGCAGATTGCTAGTATATAAGCCACCAGATAACTCCATTAGTATGAGTCCTTTTGGGGTATGCCCAAAAACAAATCCGTGCGGGTCTGGCCCAGGACAATATCTAAATAAAAATGTAATTATAAATTTTCTTATGTAAATGAAGAAAAGAGTAATGAAAAATCAATATACTTATATAAAGTAGAAGACGGGGGCGTTTTTGTGGCGCCTCTAAGATCGCCTCATTCTATTTTTCGAATTTTCTCAATTTTTTGAATTAATAAATATCAAAAATTATGATTACCTTATATTCTTCATTCAGATAAATACTAATAAGTCAACTCTCAATTTTTTGAATTAATAAATATCAAAAATTATGATTACCTTATATTCTTCATTCAGATAAATACTAATAAGTCAACTCATAACTATACGAACAATAGTTTCCTTTTGAAAAAAAAAAATCTTCCTACAATTTTTCATACTATTGTGGAGTTATGGCTTGCTCGCGGCCCAACATCCTTTCGAGACTTTAATACATACTTCTCATCAAGTATCTGATATAAAGCATTCTCAGGTAAGATTGCTACTGTTCTTTCGTCTAACTTTTGTTTGTTGTTCATCATTTTTGGTTCTCACATTATACAAACCATTAGTTTGTTGCATACATTAGATAGCTAGATCATCATACCGGTAAAAAAAAAAAAAACTTAAGTTTGAGCCAAGAAGCACACCTGAATCATGTAGTTCTTTTGCTTGGCCTTAATTTAGGTTTGGTTGCTAGAGATGCATCTGCATTCATACAGAAACTGTACTGGCATGTCGTGCTTCCATGCTAGGCAGATTGCAGTCAAATTAAAGAACTAATTTAGGTAAAAAAAAAAAAAACACTGCAGTCTGTATTCAACTCTGTAATTATCATTCTTGCACAGATGTCCACAGGGAGAGAGCATACAGAACCCGTCCGTTCCATCCCTGCAACAACCATTTGTTGTCTTCACATACGAGAAACTTCTTGTTTATTGCAATCTCACCTTTCCTTTTACTTCTTCGAGGATCTCCTTTGGCAGAGGAGTCTGCATAAAACCAGCCTTCTTGATCCGGGATGTCCACCGGATCATTATTTTGTCCCAGTTCCATGTATCCGTGCCTCAATAGCAGTAGCAATGTAGTGCGCCAATCTCTGCGTACCATCTCCATGTGGTGAAGACTATTCGCGAATCATGTCAAGAGTTTGTTCAGCAGCCAAATTATCGCCATTTGTTATTGATAATACACACTGGTTTAGGAGCCTTTTTAAGTCAACCACCGGCGTTCTCTTGTCCCGAGGGAACGTGCTCTTTGATACTTTCCGAAAAATTCACTCCTGCCTGCTTACTTGACGACCTTGTTTTCAACATATACTATCTTTTAAAAGAAATTTTATTCCCGTAATACATGTCAACTTTTCCTTTATAATGACATTATTCAAAAATTAGCATTCTTGAAAGTTCTATAATATTTAATGAGGGTTGAGTAAGAGTCTACATTAATTCATTTATGATGGGTATAAATGAAAAAATATTATTAAATTAATAATTTCTTAATATGCGTAATTTTTTCAAAAAGGACTTGTATTGTGGGATGGAGGGAGTAATTAATATATTAATGACAAATCTAAATTTTTAAGTCAAAAAGATACGTGGAAGTAATTTTTCGGATTTTTGGAATGTTAAAACAGCTTTGTAGAGCGATCGAAAAAATCATTTGTCTTTACCGATAAGCTACACAAAACTATTGACTTGATATATATTCAAAAATAATATTTAATGAATAATCAAGACTATGAGGTTCGAGCAATAATTGCGTTTGAGTTTATAATAATTTTATCCGGATAAATAAGCATTTAAAGGTTTTTCGGAATAAAACCTGTTTTTGGTCTTTTGGCACGGCTTTTGGCAAGATAATTTGATATAAATATTCAAGTGAATATATCAAATATATTTGAGAGTAAAACTTTAAAAACGACACGCTTTCAAATAAATTTGACAATTTAGACTCGTAAAAGCGATATTTGAAAATTCTCGTTTTTCATGCAATTAGCCGTTGACATTTCTTTTCTTTAACAAAAATCATTTAGTATAGAATATATCATTGGTTTGATATTTCTATCTTAATGTATGTAAAATAAATTTTGTCGAAAAAAGTTTTAGGGTTCTTTTTATCATATTGATCAAGTTTGACTTGATTCCCGAAAAATGTCAAAAATATAAATCTACGGGAGGATTACTATTTATGACTTAGAAAACTTCATAGATTTCTAATTTAATTTACCTTTAATTGTATTTAACAAAATAATCAAAATTTACGGAAAAAACGGTTTCTCACATTTTTCTTTTAAAATAGTTTGAAAATTCTTGAATAATATATGTAACTTTTTGATTTGATTAAAATCTATATTTTAGCATTTCATATAGATGAGTGACATAGCAAACATATGTATGAGCTTGAGAGATCATATCTATATTGATATAATGAACTAGGAAGTTATATCTGCCGTATGTAACATATTGATTAGTTTTACTAGCAATGAGTTATTTCAATATAGGTAAATTTTTATTTTACTAGATTTTTTTATATAGGAATATTCATTTTTCATGGGTTCAAATGTTTTCATACTTATTTTCAGAAAATTAATATATCAGTCACTCAGTCAGTTTCTTATTTATTATTATTATCGTTAATTTTACATTCTAAATTGAAGAAAGTTGGAAAGCTTTCAGAGCCTCAAATGGGCATAGAATAAGACACAGGTAAAAAGAACTTCATAATTTTTTTTTTTACTTATTTAATTACGAACATGCTCATAAATCTGATAATCATGTTTTCACATATTTTTCTATCAATACTCAAGTTTTCAATACTTTCCCCCTTTCTCTTGTGTTCGTATTTTACTATTTTTCAAATATATTTACCATACCGTCTATTATTGACGACTCATCAGACTTGAATAAACATAATTAAATATTTATCATTAATTTACAAAAATTACAGAATTCACGTAATTTCACAGAACCAAATAATTTTACATATAATTAATTAATTATTTTAGTCACAAATTTCCAAAGACGCTACAGTTAAATGAAGCAATGATAATAATTTAAATTATTTTTTACTAATTCTTGTTATCGAAACTAAGAATGATAGAACTAAATTATTTTTAAGACTAAATCAAAATTTGAAATTCTGATTTTTATTATTATTTGGTTTTAAAATATAACTAGATATATGTATGGTTTAGTCTGAAAATTTCTTTAGAAACTTTTATTCTTTCTGTTCCGTAAAATTTTTAAAAAAAATCTTTAATCTTTAATTTACCATAAAAATTTCTCAAATATATATTTTTCAAATAATAAAATTTAAAAATCCACCAGTTCTCCCATAAAATCCAGTTCATGACGGTGCAAAATAATTCCGGTAAGAACCGGAGAGAGTTGAGGGGTATGTTTAGCCCGATGGCCATCTCACTTTAAATTCGCGAAAATCACGCCAGTCGCCGGAGAATTCAAACACCGGCGATGCAAGCACTACCGGTGGTTGGAGTAGGCACAGTTGTAATGAAGCAAAATATGGCTGTCAGTATTTCGGTGAGTCAAGATTTTAAATATTAATCACTTTTATTAATACATATAACTAGTTGTATGCATGTAATTTTATTTTATTTTTTTTGTTTTTTATTTTGTAATCTTGAACTCTAGAGCTGACCATGTTTGAATGTGCTTAATGATTGTAATAACTTGGTAAAGTTAATAATCTTGGAAAACAAAGTGGCCAAGCTTATGTTTAGTTGCCTAGATTTTTATGTAAATATAAGGGGCTGTCAGGATCACGGTACTACTACTGAAGTATTGAAATTTTAATCTCATAGTTATTATTTTTTTTTTTTATTCTCATCCTCATTTCCGTTAACTGCCGAATTTTATTACTAAATGAACGATGATAAATTTAATTAAGTTGACCTCTAGTTTATTATTTGCCAACTTATAAATTAAGTAAAGAGGAAGAATGTGCTCCTCATTAAGCATATAGAGCTCTTAAACTTGCAGAGAAGAACTAGGATTGCGCTGGAGGCTATATAAAGAACTTGTTGGAGTTGCTCCAAGCACCTGAATTGTATTGTCGTAACCATTGTGCAATAATGACTATAAGTTTCACAAAATAGTTGATCCTATCTGTAAATTTTACATACAGGAGGAATAGCTGTCTGATATATCTATGCAGAAAGCGGTGTTGTATAAATATGGGGTTTTGTACGTGTTGGGATTAGCATGTTGCTTTACGGGTTTTGGTATTAGCAATATTGATATAAGAGTTGATGTTCCACCCATCTGGTCCTAAGTTAGTCGTGGTCTATACATACCTCCTTTCTTGGATAAACATATTAAGTGAAAATTTACTGTGATCGAGGTGCTTTACATCGTTGGCTGTACTTGATTGTTGCTGTGTCGTCTGCCAGATTTCTTTTAAACTTATCCTGCATTTGCTTGGCTTTGTGAGTAATAGTTGTTTAAAAATTATTGTTAATGGTTGTATTTTGTCCCATACCTAAAGTGTGTTTTCACAAGCGTACACTTCTGTGATCNCTTCTGTATTGTGTTAGAACTATTATTTGTAACAAGGTGATATTGAGGATTTCATAATGTATGTACTTTATTTGAATGCAAACATGGGATGGTGAAATATGTGTCTGCTCTTGTTACCAGACATGTATTTAGCATTTAGCAACGCAGGAGATTAGAAAGAAAACCTAAAAAGAACAGTGACTTAGTAAAGAGATCAGGGAGCTTATTGATATAAATAGGGTTGGGTGAGGGGGAACCGAATTACAAGTAAAATATATTTACTGGTAACATATTACAATATAGTAGCTCTTAGTGATTTGTAAGGCAACAATTTGAGCCACTAAAATTTTAAATAAATCAAAAAATAATTGAAGATAAAAAGAGGATTATTTTGAATACAACATGATTGAAGGTGCAACTGAACTCGAAAGTTCCAGTTTGAAGTCCGCTTTAAGTTTCAGCTGCTATACGGGGAAGGATTAGAAGATTGAAAATCATTTTTTGCGTTTTAGGGATTGGAGATTCCACATATAGATTTGAATGTCTTTTATTTATAGGAAAGTTAAACTTAGAGCATTCTAATTTTTACTCTTTTCAATAAATTGGAGACATAAAAATTGGTCCCCTTTAATTTCCTCAGAATTGGGGGCCCCAAGCGAGTTTTCCTCCTGCACGTGCCGTTAGCCAGGCCTGGGCCTGGTGGCATGCTTTGCTGCAGCAACTTCCCCGTGAGCTGAGGTTGGCGTTTTACCGCTTTTGGCATTGCATTCCTATTTCTCGCTCTTTGGGGTTTTGGAGCTTAGCAGTTAAATGGTATTTTGAAAAAACCGATTGCCAGACCCCTGTTTGTTGAATAAGGGAAACAGCTGGCTTTGTTATATTGGACACATTACGTGTCACTGAATTACGTGTATTTATTTGAGACGAGCTCTCCCAATACGCAATATTTGTGTATAAAAGAAATCTTGCAAATTGGGAGAGTACCAGGGCGTTCATCCAGCCAGTTGACTGGAAAACCACTTGAGAAAGACGAGAACAGGCTTGTGAGCAAGTGATAAAGGCGATTCGTCGTAACAAATCAAGTAAGTCTTGTGATTTTGTTCCTTAGAAGCGAGGTTTTCTTAACAAAAAGTGTTCGGTGTTCTGTTAAATTTAATTGGATTGCATCTGTTTGTTGTTGAATTATAGATTCCATATTAATTACTCTTTCCAATTACGTTATTGAATTATACTAGAATGAATCGAGAGCCACTCAAGATCATCCTTTCAAAGAAGGGCCAAACCTCTGATTGTGCACGGGAGAAACTTTCGGGGACAGGGGAAAATGTTACAGCAGCATGTCCCGACCACCTTGTCATATCCGATCTGCCGGTGGCGAAAGGCATTGGACGTGTACCTACTGCTGCACGTGTGAAGCAAGTTAATTTCACTGTTCGTACCAAAGCAGGAGGCGAGAGAGTTCACTTTTGTGCTATGTGTAATTGTCCAATTGCAATTTATGGCCGTCTGGTATAATAATTTCTTTCAAGACTCCTTGACTTATTTTATTTGTTGCAAGCTCAGAACTGCTGAATTATTTGGAGAATTATCTTTGGCACTCAAGTTGTAATTGTATAGTATAATCCAACTAAGATAGCTCTTGGTCTTTTCATCTTGTACGTAACGACAATTATTTTTGTGGTATAAAATAATTAGCTAACATTTTCCCAAAGGCTCCAAACTTTACTTGACTTCTCTACTTCTATCTTCCCCTAAATGTTTTGCTTGCCGTTTCTTTTGGCATTTGGGAGTTTTCTTAAACCAAGACAAATGATGGGTTTCGGTTTAGTTTCAGTCTATGTTCAACTTCTAGATCTTTTGTTACTTAATATTCTAGTCTGAATTTTTGATAGCCAAGTACAATTTATTTTATTTTAATATTTACTGTATGTTGTTGCAGAGCCCCTGTGAACATGCTTTTTGTCGGGACTGTGCCCTGGAATGTGGAAGCAAAGGTGAATGCTACATGTAAGTTCAAATCAATGTATATATCTGTCATGTCATTCTGTGTTCTATTATGAATTTTCCTGAGCAGCTCGATATATTCTATTAACAATAGAGATGTAATAGTTTTATAACCAGCTTCTTCCTTTAATATCAGTATACATGCTTCTTGTGGTGGTTACCATGACAAAATCACAGAATTAAGCCATTCTTTGTTTTTTTGGTACTTAGTTGTGCAGCACAGATCGAGAAGATACAGCCCATCAATAGGGGGAAAGGAGGGATCTTCATATGTGGCATGTCTAGCTGCCTCAAGTCATTCTTGGAGGAAAATGCACTTAAGAGTCATATTTCCGAGGTCCATGGTGCAGCTGGTTTGAGCTCCGTCATTACTGGTGGTGATGGTGATCTGCGTCTGGTACCATTAAATGGACCACTCCCCAGGCCAACTGCACAACCACATCCTTGAATTTAAAACCATTGTTGCTCTTTAGAGTTATCCTATTTCCTTTCCTTGGCTGGATTTCAGTTTCATTTCCTTTTGTTGTGTTTCATCTAAGACTGTTGGATTTTCTTTTATAATCTTGCCTTGAGACTGTTGAATTTTCTTTTAATTATGTAGGATATTACAACATTTGTTGCTTTTTAGTTAAGAATTTAGTTGTGTTTTAATGTAGTACTACCTTGTTTATTGTTAGAATTGATTGCAAACTTAGTTTTTTTTTTAATTTTCATTGTGGTGTCGTAGATCTATCTATTATACAAAGCATCCTCAGCTAAGATTGCTACTGTAATTTCTGAAGAACTTCTGTTTTTCCAAACTCCAACTCGAAACTTTAATACATACTTTTCATCAAGTATCTGATACAAAGCATTCCCGGGCAAGATTGCTACTGTTCTTTCGTCTAACGTTTGTTTGTTGTTCATCATTTTTGGTTCCATTCATTTCAAGTGGAGCAGTAAGTGGACGCTCTGTATTGAAAATTTGGAATCAAAATGGAAATGCGGAGCAGAAGTGCAAGAACTCAAGATGGTGAACTCACATTATACAAACCATTAGTTTGTTGCATACATTAGATAGCTAGATTATCATACCGGTAAAGAAAACTTAAGTTTGGGCCAAGATGCACACCTGAATCATGTAGTTCTTTTGGTTGGCCTTAATTTACGTTTGGTTGCTAGAGATGCATCTGGATTCATATGGAAACTATACTGGCATATTGTGCTTCCGTGCTAGGCAGATTGCAGTCAAATTAACGAACTAATTTAGGTAAAAAACACTGTAAGAACTATATACAAGAGATTACTTATCCTTCCATGCATCTAATTAAGTGCTTCTGTATTCTACTCTGTAATTATCATTCTTGCAGAGATGTCCACAGGGAGAGAGCATAAAGAACTCGTCCGTTCCATCCCTGTAACAACCATTTGTTGTCTTCTCGTACTAGAAACTTCTTGTTGTATTGCAGTCTCACCTTTCCTTTTACTTCTGCGAGGATCTCCTTTGGCAGAGGAGTCTGCATAAAACCAGCCTTCATGATCCGGGATGTCCACCGGCTGTACTTCTCTGGCCTTTCGACCCTTGCTGTTCCTTCACACGCCAGGACATTTATAGCAACTTTTGCAAGCATAGCTTGCTCCATTACCAACCTGCTTTTATCTTCATTGGCAAAAGTAGCCTCAAACATATCCGAGAGGGTAGAAAAATGAGACAAAGCATCCCGGAACCGTGTGTTAAAGAAGGGAGAACTATAGGCGCCATTAAGTACTCCAAGGACAAACAATTCAGGGTTGATTCTCTTAATTAATTTCAAAACCACGTTTCTTGGACCACTTTCTACTGCTGACTCATCAGGTACTTGCCTTAACCTGTACAAACAATTAACAACTAGCCTCTCACCTTCTTCAATCTTTAAATCCTCTAGCTGAATCGAATCCCATTTCTTCGCAATGCAATTATACTCGAATGGGATGTTAAATCTCTTGCAATAGTTACTTAAGCAGGAGCCTGTCTTTTCCACCCTCTTTGATGGCAGAAAACCAGGTTCAGGAAATTCAATTCCTGTGACGCGAAGAAATGGTGACCCACCAGGTCTTGAGGAAAAAGCCTGGATTATACATGGCCACTGAAATCCATATGAAATCCCGAAATCAATAATATGAAGCTTTGTTGCCCCCATAGTCTGTCTATATATAGCCTTGTTGGCAAATATATTTGACATTCTCTGAAATGGGACTGCAGTAAAATATGACTGATAAGCCTTTAAAATATCAGCAAATGTTCCCATCATACAACAATCTGCGTATAGTTTTGTCCCAGTTCCATGTATCCGTGCCTCAATAGCAGTAGCAATGTAGTGCGCCAATCTCTGCGTACCATCTCCATGTGGTGAAGACTGTTTGCGAATCATGTCAAGAGTTTGTTCAGCAGCCAAATTATCTCCATTTGATATTGATAATACACACTGGTTTAGGAGCCTTTTTAAGTCAACCACTGGCCTTCTCTTGTCTTGAGGGAACCTGCTCTTTGATACTTGCAGCACGGACTCCTCAGTTTTCCAAGTAGTATTGTAATCAGGGCAAAGTGAGACTTTGTCTAACATGTCTGGTAGGTTGGTGATTTCTTCAGTGTATCTTGCCAATTTCTTGTTGCTCTGTGTTTCTTGAAGGCAGTCATTAGTATTCGTAGATTCTTCATGACTATGCTTCTTCCCCTTCGAAGCATTCAAAGAATAGTTCGCTGATTGGACAAGGGGATTGATATTGTTGCTTGACGAGGCTGATGAGGGTGAAATAGATGGAACAAAAGCATTTAAATGATACGACTTAGTGAGAGAGGCTTGCAGTTCACCAGGATTCTGTGTCTGATTGGATTCCACCACATTTTCTGGTGCAACAGTAGAAGCACGGTTAATGCACTGAGTATGGCAATTGCCAATATTCTCATCATTTGAACGATCACAGGAACTGACCTTCTGCTGCAGGGCTTCACAGAAGGACTTCTCAATAGCCTGGATAGCAGACTCGGAGAACACGGGCACCTCCTGATTATCTTTCATGAGTATTTGGACAAGAGGATTGACGATGTTACTTAACGAGGCTGATGAGGATGAAATAGATGGAATAAAATCATTTAAATGATACGACTTAGTGAGAGAAGATTGCAGTTCACCAGGATTCTGTGTCTGATTGAGTTCCACCACAATTTCCGGTGCAACAGTAGAAGCACGGTTAATGCACTGAGTATGGCAATTGCCAATATTCTCATCATGTGAACGATTACCAGAACTGACCTGCTGCTGCAGGGCTACACACAAGGACTTCTCAATAGCCTGGATAGCAGACTCAGGGAACACGGGCATCTCCTGATTATCTTTCATGAGCATTTGGACAAGAGTATTGACATAGTTGCTTAACGAGGCTGATGAGGGTGAAATAGATGGAATAAAATCATTTAAATGATACGACTTAGTGAGAGAGGATTGCAGTTCACCAGGATTATGTGTCTGATTGAGTTCCACCACAATTTCCGGTGCAACAGTAGAAGCACGGTTCTGAGTATGGCAATTGCCAATATTCTCATCATGTAAACGATCACCGGAACTGACCTGCTGCTGGGCTACACACGAGGACTTCTCAATAGCCTGGATAGCAGACTCAGAGAACATGGGCACCTCCTGATTATCTTTCATGAGCATTTGGACAAGAGGATTGACATTGTTGCTTGACGAGGCTGGTGACTGTGGCCTAGGTTGCACAAGATCATTAGAATGATATGATCCAGTGGGAGAGGATTGCCTTTCACCTGGATTTTGTATCTGATTGGAATCCACTACATTTTCCAGTATTGCATCAGTAAAAGTGCTTTTAATGCACATATCCTGACAAGTACCAATATTATCATTATGTGGACAAAGATTGGAAGGGACTTTCCTATCCAGGACTTCATGAAAGGACTTCTCTTTAGCCTGGATAGCAGACTCAGGGAACATGGGCTCATCCTGACCATCTTCCATAAGTATATCGTGTATGTACTGGTGAACACCATGAAAGTAGTCACCTTCCAGCTGCGACATTTTTTTTGTTGAGCCTAAATACCTTGCAGTCTCTTTGATTTCGAAGCTGTAATTTGATTGTAGGCCTTCTTTTGTTTTTTGCTGATTATGATTGTAGGGGTTGAAATTCTTTGTGTTGTGCTACTTGTGTATTAGTTTGAGTTTTGAAGAGGTGAGTCCTTAGAGTCACTTTATATAAGAGAACAATGTATAGCACAAATATCATCTGATAAACTAGAATCTTTGGTTACAGATATTACTGTCGGCTTAAGTAACAAGGTCTGGATATTTGCACAAGGTGAATTTGTCATTTCTGCCAAATGCATCTGTGAAGAAATTAGTTTACCATATTGACCAGAACGAAGATCACAAGGGTCCTGAATAATGAGATTTGTTTACTTTATATTTAATTAGAGGAAGTACACGTGAACTTGTTACGGACAATAGAATTTTTTTTGGAAAGATGTAACTTTTTTTTTTCTGATGCTAATAGCGAGGAAAGTAATATGAATTCGTGTTCTTATAACACGGGGAGTCTAAGAAGTGAGATATTTACATAGAAGAAATGTCCAACATGATCTTGGAAGTACATGTGAACTTGTTATGGATAACACAATTTTTTCCTAACAAATTTTGGTAAGTACAGAAACTTTTTAAAAGGATGTGACTATTATATAATAAACAATGAAAGTAGACCTGAACTTGTTACATATAACAATTTCTTTTTAAAAGGACTTGACTATTATAAAATAAACAAATAAAATAGAATCTCTAATCTATACTATATTATAATAGACGAAACATTGAAAGTTTGGTCGGTCGGTCGGTACTTGCTGAAATTACTTAATTACCCTTACTTAAAAATGTCATTATTTTTATTTAAATATTCTTACTTAATTAATATATAAACCAATTACCATTTTTAGTAAAACATATTACCTTTTTTATTTTTCACAACTAAAACACATTTTTTTTCCAAAAATATAACAGGTAATTGTATTTAATAAAATATTAAAATTACTAAAACCAACTAATTACCTTTTTCTACTAAAATATATTACCTTTTCTATTTCAAATAACAAAACTTGCTC
>PHNY01299538.1:2867-17770 GCA_003724115.2 Anethum foeniculum
AGAAGTATACTTTATATTCACCTTAAAATGCGTGTCGAACTTTAAAAAAATTATGTATACAATTCAGAGGGACAGAGGGACAGAGGGAGTAGTTTTAATTTAATTTAAGTGTCAATTGTATCTGCTTTCTGTCTTTTCACTGCAGTAAGGAATAGTACTAGTTCATGCATACACATGCTAATATGACTATTTCTGGATCTTATCTCTAGCTATGGACTTGTTATGTTGATTTTAACTAAAGACTAAAGAGTACTTACATTATTATCCTAGTATTTTATAGTAGTATATTTTTTGGAATTCAATAGAAAAGATTTTGTGAAAATGCCAAGCTATTATTCAGTTATTATCTTCAATTGTAACAATTGATTCTAGTCCTACTATAACATCATAGAGAAGAAAATCCTGCAGAAGTAGCTCACTCTCAGATTGTTACATAGGATACAACATTGCCTAGCTAGTAAATTTCAGTAACTGACTTAAAAATAAAATATTATCCTTCTAAAAGAAAAATGAGTATTATGGTTGCTAAGAACTCCATTGCTCGAATTTAAGTTCGAAATGCCAACTGAACACCGAAATCGAAGAGTACATATGTACAAATGTTTAGGCGTTGAGGCATTTACGGAAGTTTGGATGTATTTTATAGGAGCGTAGTGGTACATTTTGGGTCGACTGTTGACATACAATAGTGACTTACTCAAACTTTAGGAAGTATTTGGATTCAAGGAAAGTGCAATCTACTAAAAGGATGATAAAGCAAAAGGATTAATTAAGGAGATGCTATGCCACAGGTTTGATTATTGAAACGTGGGCATCTTCTTTAACACTTGAACATAGTTGAGCAAGCTGAACTCATGGTGTACCTGTTTAGTACATCTACTGCAACATTTCTCGTACACAAGACAACCTTGAAACTTTTTTCATTATATTATGTACTCAGTAAAGAAGGCCCTCAACACCTCTTGATGTTGCGGTATCTCCCTTGCTCCCTTTACGGTATATCGAGGGTTCGGATCTTGTCAAAAATAAGGGTGGGTTTGAGTGTGTTTAACTATTAAAAAAAAAGATGCAACTTGTAATACGTTGTTTCTTTCATCGAGAAAGACGAGTCCTTCACTAATTAATGTAACCAATTAAGAAAAATCTTCATGTGTTTTTAGTGAATATAACACTTGATAACCTTAAATTAATAGTTCACGTATATCAACTGACCGGAGTTAATGGTAACTTTGAGAGTCCTAGGTCTTACACTTGTGAAACAAGAACAGTGCAACTTCCCTTATTTGGGTTGACAGCGCCAATTGATGACATTATATTTACTTGTTGCGCTAGCTTGCTAAATATACCAAACTCATCTTTAAACCTCAACCCTGCAGGAGCTTTGCTCTCTACCAGTTAACTTCAGTTGTGATTTCTACTGAATGGATTTTGCTTAAAGCGTTACTAAGTTTGATTTTGATAGGTTCTAGTTCAAAACTAGTCTAATTGTGCTTGAGTTGTATGGTTCGTCATAGGCTGAAAGAGATGGTTTAAGAATCTAAATAAACTCTACTTGTGCTTTGACTGATCATTGAGGTCCTTTTCTGTTTGTTTACTTCAGTGGCTTCGTACTTGTACAAATTATTTCCCAAGGAGCTTTATCTTTAATCGCATGTGACAGTTGAAATTCATGCTAAAATCTTTGTACAGAATCATTGTTCTTACTTTCTGTTTTGTTAACTTGATATCTCGAAGATTTTTATCAAGTTCTTCGTCATATCTCAGGTTTGAGAAACTTCTATATACTCCCTCCGTCCCACTAATATTGACCATTAATCAAAAAACATGTATTTAGCAATCAATTAAAAGTTACCAAATTTAACCTCAACTGTTAACATATTTAGAAAAATTTAACATATTTAACATGTTTTTTGCTTTAATAAAGAAATGTGGCCAATACTTTTGGACAGACGAGAAAGGAAATGTGGCCAATATAAACGGGACGGAGGGAGTAATATTTATTCTTGTTTGGCTCGTACTCGGTTATACAGATATCAAGTGGAATACAGTGAGTCTTTTACTCGTCATAATACTCTATCAACAGCTGGAGCCTAGATGGAGATGACAATGTTTAGTTTCTTTATACTCAGAACATTAGGAAACCTATATATAAACAAATTTATGTATCATATGTAGTTCCTTTACACGTTCACATGCGCCTGGCAGTGTAAGAGAGAACGTGGAACGTTTTTAGGATAACACAAATGTGTTTCATTTTGTTACTCACTTTGTTTGAAAATTTGATATCCAGTTAAATGCTACTCCCTCCGTCCCACTTGATTCTTAACATTTGAAATGTAGTGTTCCGCATGCATTTTAAGACTCTTATCTAGTATAGTTGCATAAATTATTTTAGAAACTTTTTTCTTCTGAATAAAAATTAAATGTTTAAATTTTTATTCAAAAAAAGAAAATTTTAAAAATAAATTATTGAACTATGGTAGATTAGAGCTTTAAAATGCGTACCGAACACTCTGTTTCAAATGTTAAGAATCTATTGAGACGGAGGGAATACCTCTGAATGCAATCTGGCTTTTCCCAAACTTATACTAAGCATTAGCATGTTTCAGTTAAATGTTTCAATGGTTAATTTTTCATGATTACGTGAATTGGAGTTGCATTTACCGGTTATTGTTCAACATGCAAGAGACAAGTCCTCTCAATGGCTGGTATGGAAGCATTTCAAAAAACATTTGTAGATTTTTCTGGTCTTTATAAAAAACTATTATCCTTTATTGAATGTTTTATAGTTGATCTTGTGGCAAAACCTAATATCTAAAACATATTTCATGAAGTGATAGCTATTGTTTTAATCTTGTTTTCTAACGTCTTACTACTGTTTGTATAACTAGATGAGAAATGTGAAGTCAATGGTTCATCGGAAGAAGATCAAGACAATAGCGGTGGAGAGACGGAACTTCCGCAGATTGATCCACGTGCTGAAGATAGGGAACTGAAGAACCACCTCTTGAAGAAATATAGTGGTTACTTAAGTAGTCTCAAGCAAGAACTCTCCAAGAAAAAGAAGAAAGGAAAACTACCCAAAGAAGCCCGCCAGAAGTTACTAAGTTGGTGGGACTTGCACTACAAATGGCCATATCCTTCTGTAAGTAAATTTTCTTATACATATATGCATGCTAATGTAAGATACAGGGCTAAGGTCCACGACAGATGATTGTTAGTAAGAATAGGTGGACCCTGTATTCACATAAAAATAGGTGCTGCACCTCACTGCTTTTAATAATAGCGATATGGTAAAAAAAATTGTTTAAATTACTCAAGATATGTATGTAATCAAATGAAAGGTGTAAATTAAATATTTTGATGACACGCAGGAGACGGAGAAAGTAGCATTGGCAGAATCAACAGGGTTGGACCAGAAACAGATCAATAATTGGTTCATAAATCAACGGAAACGACACTGGAAACCTTCAGAAGATATGCAATTTATGGTGATGGATGGATCACTGCATCCTCAAAATGCAGGTCTATACATGGAGGGACACTATGTTGGTGAAGGGCCTTATCGATTGGGACCGTGAATTATAAACGTGGGCCGGGGTTTAAAAGACAATAAGAAGTGATTGTTCTGCCATAAATCTATGAATACTATGGTGGTTGAGAGTTGGGTTATGTTTGTGGGAATGCTATGTATGTATGTATGTTATAGGAGAGTGATTTACTTTTAGCTCAACAACTTTAGTTTTGCTTGTCCTTTTGCGATCTTTGAAGCTCTTGGAGTAAGTTTTTGAGACGTGTATTTTACTTGTACTGTTTTCTGTATCGGAACTTCTGTTCGACGTCTTAAGATCAAATGTATGGAGTTTGTTGTGTAGTATTACATTCGTTTAAACGTTGTAAAATGGGTTGTATAATCATATTGTAATTTATATATACGGGGTGTATCTAATCTAATGCATGATGCATGATTAACTTGATGATACTCCATCTGTTTTTTATTATATGACAACACGAAAATTTAGTATGTATGTTTGTATTTTGAGTACACGACACGGGGAGTACACGACACGGGAAGTACACGAACATGTATACGACCGAAATATAGTGTCAATTTTGTGTTTAGTCCTTGGGTACACAACACGACACGGGATATACGAAATAAATAAATAAATATTATATATATATATATATATATATATAATTTTTATAATATAATCTGAAATTATGTATACAATTTTTGTAACATATATTTTATATTCAAAATATCATTTATTATATAATTTAAAATTCAGTATTAAATTTCGTGTACTGAATCATATACCAGGTCGTGTTTATTTCGTGAACATTTCATATTTTCGTTTATTCGTGTACCATTTCGTGTCATTTCGTTTTCGTGTACATATAAATTACACGAAAAATTTCGTGTACCTCAGTTCGTGTCGTGTCTAGTCGTTTTTAATCGTGTTAGCAGATTGTGTACACGAATTTAATTCGTGTCGTGTTCGTGTATACCCACCAAGTACATGAAACACAAAAGTACACGACACAGTTATACACGATACGAATGATTTTCCAGGCCTAGTTGAAAGCATATCAATGCGGGAAAAAAGAAAGAGAAGTAGACCACGTAAGTGTTAGCTGATAAATTGAGTTTATTTTATAGGTGATATGACATTAGATCAGACTGCTTGAAGATGACAAATTCGTATAGTTGAGGTTATTTCCAGTGATTTGCAACGACCTGAGTTGTAGGGTTTTTCTTATACATATTGTTGATGGAGGAATTTGGTAACAACAAAATTTGAGGTACGTCGCTGGAATCAAGATCTATGATGGTGGTTCTTCGCTGGGAAATTGAACGGAGTATGGTGGTTGTATGTAAATGGTGGCTGAGATTGCTTAGGGTAAGTGGTGGCTCTTTTGCGCTCTCAACTTCTTACCCCTTACAATGTGCCTACGTACCCCTATTTATAAGGGATCAAGCCTAACGTAGTTCTTAGGGCCCAAGAAACCTAAAATAGGCTTCAGGCTTCTCGGCCCATTAGGGAACCTTCCGAAACCCTTCTCCAACTAGCTTTAGGAATGTCCAACTATGAGGCCCAACCGCAAAGGCCCAAGACTCGTCCGTAACCGCAGGACTTCACGAATGATGCATCTCCCTGGCCAAGAATAACACTCTGCTACCAGCTATCTCCTTTGGTTACGCACGCAGGTATAGCCACGGTTCACCCCAAGTGCCGGACGTATTCCTGTCCCCCGAATGAGGAGCCCCCACCAGATAACAGGACAGGTGATCCCAANNNGGGTGCAAAGTGCAGGATTACTCCAAAGTTCTCCAATGAGGACACCCGTTAATAGCAAGAACAGAACTCCCAAAGCACACACCAAGATTTTACCCCACATCCCCAATGAGGATACCCATTGAATACAGGATGAGGCATTCGTCATCAGGCAGACCCCTGGAAGCCTTCATGCTCACGGACATCCCCTTCTGTGATCTGACGGACATCCCCCTCTGTGATCCGTTCACAGAGGGAATTCTTCAAAGAGTACCTACAAAAAATATGTTAGTAAAAAACATCTTCTATCTTCTTCCTGAAATCATGGAACATCCTTAGTGTCTGGCTTGCTCTAAGCTTTGCCTCGTCCTGAGCTTTGCCCAGTCCTGAGTGAGGGCAAGCCCAACTATCAATATAACACATATTTTTCATTTCCCTAAGCTAGGGCGCGCCCTCAGATAGGGGGCGTCTTCACCTAGGGTGCACCTTCACATTCACTGCCTTTATCCTAATTTTTTCCTTCATTTTTCTAGGCTAGGACGCGTCTTAAGCACAAGGTGCATCCTAGAGGTAGGGCGCGTCCTCAATTACCTATTTTGTAGTTAAGAACCCTAATTGCCTTCCATTTGCCCAAATTTGATTCCAATTGACCCGTTCTTGACCCGAAAAGATCCATCACCAAATTTTGGCTATAATAACTACCCCCAAATTCCATATGAAGTTGAAAACAAAATTGGAATTTCATGCATTTAAATCTAAGCAAAAATTTGTATTATTCCTTTAAAAAGTCAGGACGCGTCCTATGGTTTAATACCTTCAAGGGCGTGTCTTGGCATGTGGCGCGTCACCGGAATTTTAAACATTTATTTTAAACAGCTGTCACCCATTTTAGCCGCCTCTTATAAATACCCTTCCTTCTTCATAAACCCTAATTTCCTTTCCTTTTTTCTCAGAAATCCACCATTGCCACCACCAAAAGCTTGAAGATACCAGATTCCGGTCATTCCTTGGTCTTTTCTTGATTTTAAACCGTAAAATCAAACCTACAAGTTTCAAGGTACTTAATTCTGTCTTCTTTTTCAGCCTTCACCGTTTAATTTAGCCACAATGTTCAAGAAACTGTTTGTATTCTACTTTTTTGCTTTATTGTTCTTCACGAACATGTTGTATGCATATGCGCGTGTATATATAAATTATATGTATTTTGCTCATTTGATTCCTGATAATATGTTTTTTAGGTTTCTAGAGAACTTAGATAATTTTCCCAGAACTTCAACTGTCATTATTTTATTATGACATGTCATACTCTCAGGACACGCTCTTCCGTAACACGTCAAACATTTTTTAGACACATTTTTTTGTTCTTTTTGTTTCTACTTTTTCAATCATGGACGCGCCTTCAGCATTTTCTTCTTTTGTTTTTGAGCTGGAAGGCGAAGGCGTGTCTTCTCCATTCCACCCTTTCAAGGAGTTTAACAAACGTATAGGAATCTACTCCCCTCCACCTATATCATTTTCTCCTCAACCCCTTGATTCTTACAGGACCAAAGATTTCTTAAAAGCTGAAGCTCAGCTAATCGAAGATTTCCATTCTAAAGGTTTCGTCATGTCTTCCTCCAGTAACGACTCTATCGACCAAATTCCCCTTAGTTCTCGAATGAAGAGGAACGAGATAAAACGTAAAAGAACTCCCACCTCCTCTCATGCCTCAGCAATGAAGGAATGGATAGATGATGAAGCAATTCCTTTTCCATCACAAAAAAAAACACAATTCTACTCCGTAGACCATGATACAGAGCTTGAGAACTCACCTGTCCATGAAGTGGACGCGTCCTCCCCTAAAGACACGCCTTCACCCCTTAGTGAAAGCGAATTTGAAAAGAGTGCCCCATAATCTAATCGCTTCTCTGTTTCCCCTCAACATTATGACCCTTCATCCAAAGACTGGACACCATTGAACGAAGAACTCGACTTTGATTGGAAAGATCTTGAGAACAAGCTTTCTGAAAAAGAGAAAAATGTATGGAAAAAGAAAGAAAAGAAATTGTTCTGCGTAGGATTAGAATCTACTGTTACAGATGAAGAAATAGATTGAAGTATGAGGTACTATGATATGGAGGGAATATGAGCGCGTCCTCTTAGAAGAATGAGGCCCCATATTTTCAATGTTGAAAATCTTAGAATTCCAAGAATGGTTCTAAGTCCAAAACTGCTATCATTAGGAGTGGGCGCGCCCTTACATCCATACATCAAAAAGATTCTAAAATGGTATGCTGTAGCGCCCATCCAACTCTCCCCCAATTCCTACAAGTTAGCTTGGGCCCTTTATATTATGTACCATGACCTTGAACTGGGCGCGCCCTCCATGAAGGAATTTTCCTTCTTTTTCTGCATAAGAAAATCGAACCCAGGATATCACTTCTTGGTTGCCAACAAACAACACAATAACAAATGCTTCTCTGAGGGTAGAATTAGCCATGAAAGAGAATGGAAAGAACCTTTCGTCTACCTATATAATGTGAAGAGGGCGAGAGTCCATTTCAACGCAAATCCAAGTAAGCTTGGATGCGTCTTATACAGGACGCGCCTTTTCCCAAATTTTTATTTTTCTTTCTTTGCTAATTCCAACTCACTTACTCTTTTTTTTATATCTCTTTAGATAAAAGAGTTCAAAAGGAACTCTTTGGAAAAGCAAAGGAGAGAGCATATAAGGTTTTAAAGTATGCTGAAACACTTTAATCTAAAAACCCTTATAACAGAAGCCAATTTAAAGCGTGTTGGAGCGCATTCTGATAGGGTACAATCTGCAAATTTCGCAAATTCAAAGGAGGGAAACCTGTACCTACCTCATCAAATGAAGAAAGTGATGAAGAGACTGGGGAGCCAAACCCAACTGAAGAACTAAGGAGATTAGGCCTGAACAAGGGTATAAAGATATCTTCACTTGGACGCGTACTTATTCACGACGCGCCCTTTTATATACTATTGAATATTTTCTGCCCGTTCCTTGTCCAATTTTTTCTTTGATGCATCTATACATTTTCACATACTGTCATGACGCGTCCATTTGTCCTACCCTTGGGACGCGTCATGATTTTTCCTTCAAAATTATATAACTGTTTCAAAATTTTCTTTTGACAGGCATGACTTCATTACCGAAAGGCTTCGCTATTGGGGCGAACAAGAAAGTTCCTAGGACAAAGCAAAAGGCAAGAAGAGAATAGAAGATTACACAGGACATCCCTGCTTCTACTCAATCCATTCCCCTCAACACAGTCTTCACTGAAGAGCCTATCATCAAAAACACTGATGACGCACCCTCAAAGCGTCAAAAGCCAATCCCTTCTAAGCAATCAATGGTTCATGCTTTTCTGGGAGCTGCTTCCACTCCTTACATTCCTGAGGAAGAATTAAAGAAATGGTGATTTCGTACAGAGGAGCAGGTGAGCCAATCAATGATCAAGGCAGCTACAGAACTTCATTTTCATACTATCCAAAATCAGGCCATGAATGCCAGGGTTAGGACGCGTCTTGTTGCCTCAGAAAATGAAAAGGGAAAGCTGCAAGATCAACTCAAAAGTTATGGGGACCAATTGGATAAGTTGAAAGCAGACAAGGATGCTGAGATCCTGGAGTTGCAATTAGAGAAGGCACGTCTTGAGGGCGTGGTCGTGTCAATGGAAAATGAAGTTAACAAAGTCACTGCCTCTAATGTTTCTCTCCAACTTGACAAGGAGGTGTTTGAGGATGATAAGCTGCATGGATGGGAAGCAGAGAAAAAACTTGTCAAAGATGAAGGCTTCTCCCAAGGTTTCAACGAATGGTGTTCTGGCTTCATTTCCAATGATCCAGAATACACATTTAAGAAATTTGATGCTGAAACCCAACAATGGGTGAAAGATTTCAAGGTGAGGGAGGCTGCTTCCTTGAAGTCAAAGAGGAGGTTTCTTGGTCTGGAGGACGACGAGGTCGCGTCCCCAGCTCCAAGTCCTCTCCAAACTCAGCCTCCATCTCCTCCTCCAACTGGTACTCAGGACGCGCCAACCTCTTAGGGCGCGTCTTGTTTTATAATGTTTTTGTGTCAAACTTTTCACGGGTGCAGGTCCCTTTTAAGCCTTGCAAGGTTCAAACATTTGAAACTTTTGACTGTTAGTGAAATCTACAAGGCCATGTTGCCTTGGTACTTTTATTCAAGCATCCTTCTATATTTCTGCACTTTAGCTTTCATAAATCACATGTCAAAACATGATGAAGGCGCGTCATCTTTTAAGGGCGCGCCTTGTGTGGGTACTCTTCAAAAATTACTAAGCAGCTTTTCATAATGTTTAATAAATGTAAAATTTTATCATGAGGACGCGTCCTCTTTCTAGGATGCGTCTTTTAAGAGGATAACTCTTGCATACCCCAAGATGCCTTAATATTTGTTTTCTCTAAGTGCAAAATGTACTAGAGGACATTGGGGCGCGTCACCAATTAGAGCGCATCCCCCATATTTTTCCTTACAATTCAAACATTATTATCTATCGCAGTTCTTTTATGCCTTGGGCGCGTCTTCCTCACAAGGCGCGCCCTGGTTTTTCTAAATCACTTTTCATACATGTAATTTTACAAAAAATTTCCCAAGTAGAAAAATGATTATTCCTCTTCCAGAGTGCGTCATTTCACAAGACGCGTCCTTTAAGTATTTTTGCCCTTTGAAGTAAAAGTATTTGTTCATCTGTACTTGAAAGAATATAAACATTTCCTTTGGAGGACGCGTCATCCTGTTAGGGTGCGCTTGCCTTACTTCTACAAATCCACATGGCCAATAATACATAAAACCTGAAGTTTTAAACAGCTTATTTGCATTGTGGGTGCATCATCCTTCTAGGGCGCACCCAGTTGTAATAATAAAATCAAAGGACTTAGAGTCATTATTAAAAATATTCATTAATAATGCCCTCCGGTGTTGAGATTACACTGGTCCCAAGGCTACTATGCTCTTTGGGGAGATAAAAAGAAATACGATCCTTCTACTAGTTTTAAGGAAGATAGTACATACACTACCCCCCTAGGCTAGGAGGAATTTTATTGCTACTAGTCTACTATTCAGGCATAGCCTTACTTAAATCAACTGTAATTAAATAATAATAAGCAAGGGGCCTAAGCCACACCTTACTAGTAATAATAGTAAGTTCCGCATTCCAAGCTCGCGGAATAAGTTTCCCTTCTAGATCCTCGAGATGATAAGTTCCTTCCCAAAGCACGGCTTTGATCTTATAGGGGCCTTTTCGGTTAGCTCCAAAGACTCCATGACTTGCTATCTTTGTGTTAGGCATCACCTTCCTGAGTACCAAGTCACCAACCTTCAGTAGTTGCGCCTTCACCCTCTTGTTATGATACCTCGCTGCTCTTTGTTGATAAGCTGTCAACCTCAATTGAGAACTTGCCCTTACTTCTTCTAGAAAGTCCAGGTGAAGCCTTAGATTTACCTCAGCATCTTTCTCGTTGTAATGATCTCTGCGAAACAACCCTGCACTAGTTTCAATTGGTACCATAGCTTCGCATCCATAAGTAAGCATGAAGGGAGACTCTCCCGTAGTAGATTTAGGCGTATTATTGTAAGACCATAACACCATAGGCAGTTCACCAGGCCAATTCCCTTTGCTTTCTTCCAACTTAGTCTTCAAAGTATGTTTTATGATCTTGTTGATGGCCTCAGTCTGACCATTACTTTGAGGATCGAAGTCTTTTTTTATACCCAGATTATCGCACAACTGTCGCAACTCACTGCTATCAAATTGTTTTCCATTGTCAAGAATCAGTTTGTAGGGAATCCCAAACCTACAAACAATAGAGTTGAATACGAAATCCGTAATCTTCTTCGCAGTGATAGTTGCTAATGGCATGGCTTCCGCCCACTTGGTGAAATAATCTACTGCAACCACGGCATACTTAACACCACCCTTAGCTTTAGGAAGTTCTCCAATGAGATCAATTCCCCACATGGCAAATGGCCAGGAGCTAACCATGGAGGTTAGTGATGTTGCTGAAAGGGACGAGTAATTTGCGAAGCGTTGGCATCGATCACAAGATTTAACAAACTTTGAAGCATCTCCTTTTAGTGTAGGCCAATAATAACCCTGCCTTAGTATTTTCATAGCCAACGTACTAACCCCCGAGTGATTGCCGCAAATTCCCTCATGCACCTCTCGCAAGATGTAATTGCACTCTCTCCGTCAATGCACTTTAGCAATGGTTGACTGAAACCTCTCTTGTATAGAACGCCGTCATACTCCACATACCTTGCTGCTTGGTAACGAAGACGTCTTGCTTCCACTTTATTCTCAGGAAGACTTCCATGGCGGATGTATGCCTGAATTGGAGTCATCCAAGTAATAACAGGAACATCATCAACTTGCATTACTTCCACCTCAGGAATACTTAGGATCTCTTGGATTTCCAAGGGTATGGCACCCAACAATGTTGCTTCATTCTGCGATTCCATTTTAGCCAAGGCATCCGCATTACCATTCTTTTCGCGCAGTACGCATTCCAATCTAACCTCCTTAAACTTCTGAAGGAGCCGCTGCACGCACTTCATGTACAACTCTGTTCTTGGTCCTCGTGCTTGAAATCCAGCATTAACCTGGTTAACAACCAACTTTGAATCACTACGAGAGATGAGATTGACAACTCCCATCTCTAAGGCCATCTTAAACCCACTTATCAATGCCTCGTATTCTGCATCATTATTGGTTGCTCGAAACTTGAAATGGATTGCACTCATGAGGTAATGTCCTTCAGGAGTTATCAAGATGATTCCCGCTCCTGCACCTTCGTTGTTCACAGTACCATCAACATGCAGAATCCACCAAGGATATGGAAATTCCTCCTCGCGAGGGCTTATCCTACCCTCAGGACAAGGCAATCCTTCCAGATGGCTTGTTCTCCCACTTCAGTATCAAATTCTAAGAGAAAATCTGCAAGAGCCTGCCCCTTGATGGCTGTGCGAGGATTATACTCCAAATCGAATTGCCCTAACTCCACAGCCCATTTCAATATCCTTCCAAAGGATTCAGGTTTGTGCAAAATTTGACGCAAAGGGTATGCAGTACGAACCTCAATTTTATGGGATTGAAAAAAGGGTCGCAACTTTCGTGATGCCAAGATCAATGCATACACCAACTTTTCCATGCTTGTATAGCGAGATTCTGCATCCTGCAACCTTTTACTTACATAGTAGATTGGCGATTGTTGCCCATCTTCCTCTCTAAGCAAGACCGCACTTATGGAATATTCTGAGATGGCCAAGTACAAAATCAATGTCTCACCATCAATAGGTTTAGACAACATAGGAGGATTTCCCAATTGCTCATTTATCTTCTGAAAAGCTTCCTCGCATTCTGGAGTCCATTTGAAATGCCTTCCTGCACCTTTGATTGCCTTAAAGAATTCTTTACACCTATCAGAAGACTTTGACACAAAGCGATTGAGAGCTGCGATTCTTCCTGTAAGACTTTGAACTTGTTTTACGCTCGTAGGAGACTTCATGTCAAGTAGGGCTTTGATTAACAATAAAACCAAGGAACTTTCCTGATTCCACCCCGAATACGCACTTCTACGGGTTTAACTTCATTCCATATTTTCTCAAAATGTTGAACATTTCATTCAAGTGTGTGACATGGTCTTTAGCTTCCTTAGATTTCACCAGCATGTCATCGACATAGACTTCCATGGTCTTACCAATCTGATCTTGAAACATCATATTTACCAACCTTTGGTAGGTTGCTCAAGCATTGATGAGGCCGAAGGGCATCCCAATGTAACAATACAATCTTCTATCCGTGATGAATGATGTATGCTCTTGATCAGGGCCATACATGGGGATTTGATTGTATCCTGAATAAGCATCCATGAAACTCAGTAATGCATGCCCAGCTGTTGCATCCACGAGTTGATTAATTCGCGGAAGCGGAAAACTATCTTTGGGACAAGCCTTATTAAGATCCGTGAAATCAACGCACGTTCTCCATTTCCTGTTAGGTTTCTTCACAAGCATCGGGTTTGCCAACCAGCCTGATTAAAAGGATTCTTTGATCAACCCAACATCCAGCAATCTATCAACCTCTTCCTTTAAAGCGATTGCGCTTTCCCCACTTACCGGGCGTCGCTTTTTCCAGATTCCTTTCTTGTTTGGGTAAATGTTCAAGTGATGACACGTGACTTCTGGATCAATTCCCACCATGTCAGAATGACTCCATGCAAAAACATCAAGATTTTTAAGTAGAAACCTGGTGAGCGTTTCACGCAACTTCGAACTCAGTTGGGAACCAATCTTCAAAAATTTACTAGGGTCATTTTCATCGATGAAAATTGGTATAGTATCTTCAGCTGGTCCTGTTTTTTCCATAGACACAGGAATCCTAGGATCCAAGTCAAAATCAAAGTTTCGGGGGTCTTCCATTGTATCATCCCTAGAGGGCGCATCCTTCACTGAGAACGCGTCAAGGCTTGAGGGCGCATCCTCCATTGAGGGCGCATCCTCACTTGAGGGTGCATCCTCTTTTGAGAGTGCCTCCTTAATAGGGGAACTTTGTAAGCTTTGGAGCGTTTTGCTTCTTCCTTCGAGTGTTTCCCCTCCTCCATGATTTCGATCCTAGGACCATTTTCAAGCATTAACCTAGTAGAGTTGAATGCTTGAATCATCTTTTCTTCTGGATCCTCCACAAAATAATGAACGTGAATCTCTCCCCTTGGCCTGTTTGGGATGACCTCAGAATTCGCCTCAGGTGTGTTATCTTTTTTGCCCTTTCTTTTTCGAAAACCTTTGATCGCTCGATGATAACATTCCCTTGAATCGTATTCTGAGCCATGAACACACCCTACTCCATTGGGTGTAGGAAATTGCATCATCAGATGGTGGATTAATGTCACAACCCTCATTTCCTTTAGCAGTGGGCACCCGACCAATGCGTTGTGTGATGAATCTTGATCTAGAACTTTAAACTCTATCATCTTTGTAACCGAAAGGGGACTCTCTCCCAAGGTTACTGGCAACTAGATTGCTCCCATAACTTTAACTGCTTCTCCAGAAAAACCATAGATCCATCCATCTTCCACAGTCATGTCTCGGTCTGGGATCCCCAACTTTTTGTAAGTGCTGTAGTATAGAATATTCGTCGAACTCCCGTTATCCACAAAAACCCTGTGAACATTCATCGGTCCAACATGCATGGTTATAATCAAAGCATCGTTGTGCGAGTGATGCACCCAACTTGACTCTTCCTCCCTGAAAATAATATCTGCAGCTTCACCCTTGAACAACTTTGGTGGTCTTACTTCCAAACTATTAATGTCAGTGAGAGGTTTGTACTTGGCCTCCCTAGCATATCTTTCGAGGGCTCGGTTACTCCCATCGACCAAGGAATCACCTCCAAAGATTGTTCGGATGCTCCCGGCCCTTACAAATTTAACATCACCAGGTTTTTCATCTTGATCTTGACGAGGAGGACGTCTTTCATCATGTTAGGTCCCAAAGTATTGTAGAAGGGGGGGTTGAATACAATACTCACAATTATTTCGATTCCTTTTAGAGTTCTTCGTTAAGTTCAAGTAATCGAAACAAACACAAACAAGTCGAGG
>PHNY01299540.1:2908-17224 GCA_003724115.2 Anethum foeniculum
AGGTGCAAAATGCAATTCTCCTAAAATATACCAATAAAGAATAGTTCTTGCTAATATATTATGTGCGTCTTACTTCTGTTGCAGAACTGCAGGTGTGAGTAAACACTTTGGGGACCAGGCTGAGCAACTTGTAATAAACCACCACCGCAATGTCAACAAGCTAGGCCTGCGGATTAGTATATAGCTCAAGGTTTCTGACTGCTAAACTTGGAGCTTCATGTTCCGAATGGGATTGTTGGATTGAAGGAACAACTCATGTGCAGCGATTTATAGTAAAACTTTAAACACAACTTTAACTCATAAGCATCAAATCCTTGAACTCTTACCACTGTCTGTCATCAATAGGATCACAGATAGCAGAACTCGATAACATTATTGAATCACAGATAGCATAACTCCATAACACACTGTCAATTAAGCCTGACAAACATTATGCAGTAACAGAATTTAATATTTTTTTTAGTTTAAAACCGAACAATAAAACAGATCCGGGGCAACAGGTAAATTATTATCCTGCAACCACTGCCAGCAGTAGTGCATAAATGTTGTAAAACTACAAACGTACACACTATCTATAGTTCACAAACTTGTAGAAGCCTATTTGCAGGGTGTTACCTATCCAGGAAAAGTTACATTAACTCATAATAATACAGTGATTGTTGACAAGTTGAAAATCTGCATCGCAATGCTACTTTCAAACTAAATACATTATCTAGAATTGGTAGCTTGCACATCAACTCCAGAAAAAGTTACATTAATTCATAATAATACAGTGATTGCTGACTAGTTGAAAATCTGCATCACGCAGCTACTTCCGAACTAAATACATAATCTAGGATTCATATCACACATTAAACTTAGAATGTCTCACCTGGTGCAGCAATGAATCGAATAACTTTTTGCAAGTACACAGAAAAGACAAACATAAAGATATACGTAGCCTACAGAAAAAGCTTTAAATATTTTTATTGATTGTGAGAATCATTCAGAATATTACATGTCTTTTATCCAAACCATTGAAACTATTATATATATGGTGCAACTTACAACAACTATGAATAGCACTTTCAAAGATCATGAAAGAAATTCACGAATCCGCACTGGTCTTTTAACTGCATTTGTGAAACCCTGCACACAATATAAACAAAGATAAAAGCGATTGTGAGTAGCCTGTCTTTTCTTATGGTCTGACTTTATATTTTATTCTTTTGACAGACTAAGAATTATTGCTCCAAGTACAAACGCCTAGAGGACAACCCCGTGTTCACAAAATTTAGATATGGTAATTCTACTTGGGCATACCTGGAACTGGAATTTGTTTGATTTATTCACATATTGAGTACAGGCATTAAGTAGGTAAGCCTATCTATGAAAACGATACAAAATAACAGAAAATGGCTAGTTGAAACCTCAAGTAGACACCCTTCTGATGACAGCCTTTATTTGAAACACAAACTGCTATAACATGGAGGGGGGCTGCGAGTCATGTTTGATTAGAACACATTGTGTATATAACGTCCATCCATAACACTATTAACCCAAGTTCCACTGTTTAACTGACTTTTCTTATTAGGATACACATGTGAACCACATACGATACTGTTTTTAAAATTTTTAATTCATATGCAGCTCCGCCGCTGTATGTCTTTGCAATGCATCCTTCAAAATAGTTGGTGACCAAATGTGATTGTTAGACATGTACCCTACACCTACTAACTCTAAGCTGAGTCAGGTGATGCATGTCAAGTTCCCTTTTTACTTGCATGTGTGCATTATACAAAGTAGGGCTACTCATCACAGAGTAATGATAAATAGTCACAATTGCTATCAATGCAATATACATGTGAATATTGCTTCATTCATAAATAAAGCACATTGCTTATTTCCTAGTCAGCACAATTTGTTATCACCAAGTAAGTTGGTAGACTAGAGATATATAATAACTATGTACCTGATTCTAATTGAAAAAAAGGGCAATAATCTCTTAATATTGCTGGATGTGTACTGAACTAGAGCTATAATATATTGCTCATTTCCTAGCGAGCTACTATTGACCAGGTAGATTAATAGACTAGAGTTATAATAATTGTGTACCTCATTGAACTTGAAAAGAAAAGGGCGAGAATCTCTCTCAATTGTTGCCGGATGACGTTGAACAGTATCAGTACATTGTGAACCTTCGCTGCCTACTTTTTTAAACCTGGTTTAAAGCATGAGACAAGCATTCACAAGGTAAAAAGCAATGACTTGGGGAAACACATTTAACTTGCATGTACTTTCATAGTTACATTTTCCTTTATCGCACATATAGTACGCAAACATTAGGCACCAAGAAGTAATCATCTAGCAAGGGAGTATAGCCATGAAAACCATTATAATCATTGCATAATTCACGGAAAACAATATTCAGGTCCCACGTCTTATGTAGAAGGGCACTTCTAGCCAAGATCCGCATGAACTATATTTCATTAAGAGAAGTTGTCTTAACAGGCACTTTTTTCATACTATTGTTTCACAAAATCCTATTTAATACTTCTGATGGAATTTTTGAAAATTTCACAGTTAAGAGTAAAACTTTGCAATCGGCCAATCTTGGCAGAAGTTGTCTTAACAAGCACTTTTGTCATACTGTAGTTTCATAAAATCCATATTTTTTGATGGAATATTTGATAATATCACAGTTAGTGCAGAACTTTGCAATCGGCCAATCTTGTCTACGGTATGCTTCAGGCACAATCTTTTTGTACAGAATTTCAGGTAAAAATGGTTATAAAACAAAAACCAACTATTGTCCAGAAATAGCATGAACTGACAATTTAAAGAATACAGAATCAGTTATACCTTTCAAAAAAATTGAAGTTCCCTCTTGAAGGCTTCTTTGTACTTTCTGTTGGCTTCAACTTGGTGGCAACTGCATTGTTTATAGAAGTTGACAAATTTGAAGAGGCAGGAGGGGCAGCTATTTCATGCTCCCTAAACTTTGATGGGTTTGGGACATCTACCATCTTCTTGACTGGTGCAAAATGAGATCTAGATGATTGTGATCTGCCATTTTTGTCTATTGCCAGAGTTTGGTTTTCCTTGCACCCATCAGTTAGATGCATTGATCTATTGATGCCAGCTTGCAAAATCTTTTGCTTTTCCACCTAACAATATTGTTCCAATGTATATTATATTTAATAGGTGATAGATTGAGTCAATGTTATGCACACAAGCACATCAGTATTTATACAGAACTTAGGACTCTGTAAGAAAGAAGATGAATCTATAACAGTGTCAAAGGGGGGTTGGAGATGTTTTACCAAAAAGAATAATGTTTCGTTATATTTGTACAACGAGATTCAAGAATATAATAAAAACTAAAAGACTACTCAGTATAATTATAGGTTCCAACACTACTTGCAGAGGAAAGAGTTTGGTTCAGTCCAGTTACACATACAAATAGGTGACTGGCCAGTTTGGAACAAACTTCAATTTATCTTTAGACTCTAATGATCAAGCAACAATGGAAGATAATATAAATAATCTGAAAGTACACTATATTCTCAGGAAAGTTATATATTCGCATCACTTACCTCATGAAGCAGGACCTGCTTCATTGCTAAAGCGAGAACAAAGTGACTAGATCTGTAATCCTGATTAAATAAATGAGAAAAAGTTAGCAAAGCAATACAACATAGTTTAAGTATGACCAATGAAAATAAAACACTAACCTTGAAGTGTATAAGGTCACCCAACGGTGGATCAAATGCTAGCACTGAAGCATCTAGAGCAACTTCATGCCATGGGTTACTGGACACAGGATTGGATTTCATGCTCTTATATGTTATAGAATATGAAACCATTGTATTCACTAGCTGAACTAGATCTTTTTTCTCTTTTTCTGTTAGTAAATGTAACGCCACCTGAGGAAGACAACAAAAGTTTCAAACTTTAGCTACAAGTAAAATGATTTAAGGGATATATTTCAAGTGGTAGGAGATAAAGGGAGAGGGAGGAGCGGGGGAGGAAAAGATAGATTCTTCATCTCAAACACACAACAGGTGTCAGCAATTGCGATCTATTAGTTATAATGTATTTATAATATTTTAAGGATAATATTGTATGATAAATAACAATTACGTTCTAAATATCAAATTAAAAATGACCGAAATGTTCCCAAATCAATCAAAATGTTTACATTCAGGTTTCCTATACCGAAATGTTCAGTCTAAACATTGACAAGTGATGATATTTATCCGATTAATGACTGCTAGTTACTTGGTTATTAATCACTAAAATACTAAATATGTACTAATGAAATATGATTTGTTTAGGTTGCTTACTGTTGTGTAAATATAATAATACATTTATTTATTAAATTACATCCAATTAATGCTCCGATTAATCTCTACAAGGTGCCTTCACCGACTAATGCCGATTTCCGCTTTTTAGAACACTGCTAATTACATAAAAAAAAAAAAAACCACGATCTTTTAATTTCTATAACTTTGATAATATGTGCCATATGATTTCAGAGCAGATGATCAATTATGAGAGTGTGACCACATACATAAAAAGTATGTCATCTAGACCACAAGACAAAAACAAGAAAACCCATGCACCACAATGAAGCATAAAAGCTCCGAAAAAAGATTAGTCCAATATTAATTCATTATAGATTGCAGCAAGCACAAGGCCACATATCAAGATCTCTAATAAAAGGTCCCCTGGGACAACTCAGAATAAAAAAAATAGCCAAGTCCCAGTGTGGTTGGTTAATAACCGTAACAACCATGCGCTTTGGAGGTTGTCTGGACAGGCAAAATACAATAGGAATCTTGGAGATTATTGGCGCTACAGCAAAGATGCCTAAAATTATTCGTCATTAGGTAAATACTTCTGGGTAATTACGGACTTCTCCTGACGGCCTGGTAATTACAGAGTTCTAACAACAGTCTACTAGTTCACATACACTCATAGCATTCATATAAAAAATGTACCTACTCATAGCATTTATAGCTACTGAAATTTGCTAAATTCATTTTGTACATTGGGAAGCTAGTAACTACATGTATTTATCGTTAGCAGCCAACCCTGTCTAAGTTGTAATAAATCAGAGATTACTAATGTCTTTGAATCTGGTGCTCTGTAAAATTTATTTAAGACATGGATATGAGTTGCAAATGCACAATGGCAACATTACCTGCTTAGGAAAGACTAGTAATAATAAATGAGGTGTAAGTCCAAAAAGATATATGACAGGGTTCAAGTAGATTACCGGCCTTAGATTTGGTGGTGACAAAATATGCAAAAGCAGAGAAATTGAGTCTTCCACAAAAGTTTTGATTGACAGATGCCTTGAAATATATGGTGTCATATTGTTGTGCCACAAATGTAACATATCTGCCTTCTCCATTAATGTGGTTCGGAATCTGTACACAAGATGCAACATAAAAATAAGATGAGATAGTTCTTAGTTCTGAAACAAACACTAACTAGAAATATTACTCTCTACCTCTGAAAGGACTTTGGCCATTCAATATTTGGTTTTTCAACTTGAGCTATCACGCCATGTATAGAAATGACAATAGCGGGTTGATAAACTGCACATTTTATGAAGAATTTAGTTTGACTTTGTGAGTGTATTACAGTGCAGGGGTTAGGCTTGCACGCGATAGAATTCTTACCATGCAAAGACATCTTCTGTGTACGCATGATATACTGATGGATTATATCAGACGCCCCAAGATTTTGCATGCACTTGACCTAAGTGGAGTAATAAAGACATTATTTTAGTAATTAAAGCAGTGATGGGATTGTTGATATTTTACTGCAATTCGAAGGTAGTTTAAATGTTTGAGGACAAGAACATACGGTCTTTTGCATCAAAGGATCATGATAGTGAAGCTGCAACATGTTTTCATGAATACCATCTATGACCAAGTCATAGTCACCTCTGAAATAGTTAGATAAATATTTAGACAAATAATCCAAAGCTAGACAACTAAACATTATGAAGATAAGGTTTGGTCACAGCCGTACACCCAGCGTACCTATTAGATATTGAAGAATGCAGATGGTCAAATTCATTAAAGACGTTCTTGCAACTGTTCAAAGATTTTCTTTCCTGCTTTACTCTTTTCTTCTGAAAAATCTATAGAAGAAAAACCAATCTTGAGTACAGATCCATTACCACAAAAAATAAATAATTTAATGAAATACAGAACTAACATGGTTACCTCTTTCCATATATCAAAAAAACTTTTAGATGTGTCTTTCCGCCCAACCACTTGACTGCTGATATCTATCTGGGAGCCAATATAACGTTGTCAGCAACTAAACTTGCAAGTGAACATTAACAAAAGATTTAAATCTTAAATGGTGAAGTGACCTTCATTTGATATCGAAAGATAATAATAAGTACATGCAGATACTTAATTCCACTTTTTCTGAAAGATACTGGTGGTACTATTTACACAACTTAAATACTCTGTGATATTTACTGAACCTAAATCCCCCAAAATATATATTCCTCACACCCACATGTACCAAGGAGCAGTTCATAGGTAACCATGAGAGTTTCCAGGAATATCCTAAAAAGAAACACACTCATGGCTCACCACTTCATAACATGAGAACTTGAAACTTACAAGATTACCAAAACCTAAAATGTTCAAACTCAATAGAACTGAACAATACAATCAAGTTACTTCCGTTTTGCTATGCCAAACACAGTTCCACACAATTTTCATTAAGTGTCCAGGCACCCATCTTAAAACACCTTTCTGAAGCAAAAAATGTTCGGCCATTTAGTCTGTACTAAACTTATCCTACCAAACTTAAATTACTCATCATAGGCAGTTAATAATCACAGAACCAATCAAAACACTGGAACAGCACCAGTGTTACTCATTTCTTCTACATTTCACATTTAGTTAAAATCAGATATTAGCTTTCACCTTTATAGATGACTAACAGCTACTTAACTGTGGGCAATCATTTGATCTATTTGTCTGGAGGACTGCACTTACTATACTGAAAAACAGGGTCAAGTCAATAGCATACCATGTTAAGAGTTTCCTTCTTCTTATTAAGGAACTGAAGAGTGTTCAAGCATGAGCGTATGTCACATTCTGGAAGAGAAGTAAAGCTTACACAAGTCAACAAAACTTATTATAATGTTGGAAAATAATTATCACTTTAAGCACGTAAAATCAAAAAAGGGGAGAGGATAATAAATATTCCAATGCATCCCCGATGTGCCACGGAAAGTAAAGAAAGAAGTGATCTTATGAATTTTGGCAAACATGTTTTCAGATTAATAGATACTGCACCATAATATTTTCTTAAGGGAAGGATAGATACAACTATTCAGTGGATAAGTGTATAAACCTTAAATATTCATAAATCTTTAGAAGGAAAAAATGTTTAGAAATTTGAATTTAGGACATTCTTACAAATTTCAAAGAGGGGGGTGTCTTTACTGCAGGAGACACAAGTGTATAAACTCTTTAGACCTTCAATCGGGAAAATACATTCAAACACATTTAAATGAGTAAATATGTGCTTACAGACACAGAGCTGTGTATCATGGCGTGCTTGTGTCCAATAAATAGTGTTTTCCGGTATTAAGAAACGCTACACGGTCTAAGGAAACTATATCATGCTTTAAATTTAAAGTTAAAATCCTTACTCTATTAAACAATTCTGATCAGTTTGCAAAATTGATTAGAACTAATTTAGAGGAAAGCAACTTGAAGTTGCAATGCCACTCACCAGTATACTCTGCAAGTGCAGTAAGTGCAATGGAACTTGCTTTCATTCCTTCTTGGCTGCATATATATTTAAGCCTACAAAAACCATGTTCATTTTACAAATGAAGCTGAATGATGTAAAGTGGTAAACATATTGCAAGTTAAATTGTCTAATAATATTGGCTTTATCAAAGCAATGCAAAATAGAGTAACTGGGTCTGGTCTAAAATAGAGTATTAAGGAAATACACAACTTCTTCTTGTCAACATTTTAATTGGCTGGATTAGTTCCGGAGAAGCGAAAATGCAATAGACAATTTGTGTCTGTTACTATGTCCTCCAAACCGATAATGTTTATTACGATGCACGCTTAGGAAACAATGTGCTTACCCAACCTTCCACATGGCAACAAGCCGTCAATCATTGGCTTGCTGCCTGAACATCTAGGCGATATTGACCCATTGCTAGCTAGGAAACTGGTAAGGTTGTATGACCCTTACTAGTTCCGAGAAAATTGATTTGAACTCTAAAAAGCCGAAAAACATTTAAAGTGTAGTGGAAGTTGTGGTAAGTAGAGCTTCTAACTAGTGACACAAAAATCCTGCCAAGTGAAATAAGAATTTTAAAGTATGCAGCTTGTCCTTTTGAAGTATATTATACGAATTTAACATAACAATTGCAAAGGAATTCATGATGGTGCGAACCAAAACAGAATGTCTTGTACTGTTTAACTTTAACACTTCAGGGAAACTTGTCAGATTTCTAATTGCTTCAAATTTGTAAATGAAGTTTCAACTGAACTGCCCGTTTTAGGCTTTAACTGCTTCGTAGCAGTCAACAAATTTAATAACTAACATGAAGTTAACTACTAGTTACTATTAGATGCAAGATACTCGGTCTTGTACTAATTAAACTTAGTAAAACGAACTGAGGCCATATCGCGGACAATAATTAGCCATCAGATTGTAATATAGAAAACACTAAACCAGGTAAAGCATAGATGATAAGGTGGTTCAAGAACCGACCTACAAGCTTAACTTATCAGAAACAATTAGCTGTACCTGCTTACAATGCGACTCACTGTAGGCTGAACGAATATATGAACCCTGCAAAAAAAAAAAATTTTGAAAAAAATTTCAAAAGGTTACCCTTCCCGGTGAACTTTATATACATAAACAGAAATTACAAAGTAACTAATATTGCAGTGCCAGTGCTCTAATTTAAGGACTTATCTTGAGGACTAGGTAGCTTCATGTAATAAACTAACTAGACAGACATTTTGCAGTAAACCATGTATAGAAAGAGTGAAATTTTTTGTTGAATTGGAGATAGGAAAACCTCGAAAATAGAACATTTTACAAAAAAACAGAATGGATTTTCCATTCATAACTAAGAGCCAAATCTAATAAACCCAAAAGCATGATCCATGGTAACTAAGAGCAACTCCAACCCCATGCTAAACGGACTCTTTGAATTATTTTAGTGTAAAACAGCACCGCAGCCTAACACTATATTTTGGAGTAACACTATTCATTTGCCATCATCTGGTGTTTCACCATTCATTTGGCATAATATTGGTGTAACTTTTAACAACAAAATTCAGTTTTTCAATAGCTAGTGAACAATTAAAGCAAAAAGGAGCCCTACCCCTGACAAAGTAGGAGATAAAATAATTACATATTAAGTTTTATACATTTAGTTCAGAATAAATCTTAGAAATTACTGGGAACACAACACGCCGCCTCTGTCAACTCTCCTCTTTAAAAATGTCTGAATGCCATCATAAAATTATCTCACTAAGCCACTTAAGCTAGACCATATTGTTCAATTTCAACCAATTAAAATGAATACTAGACGAGAATCTTTAAGAATGCAACAATAGAAGTATCAGAAAAAGATATAAAAGAACCCTTAATATGATGAATCTGTCACATATTTATCCCTGATCTGAAGGACTCCAAAGACATAACCAACAGCCGAAAGTACTATGACAAAGACTATTGGTGCTTCATGGCTGATACAATATCTGTACAGATCATCTGACTAATCATTCTAAGTAGAGCACGGACTTGACTCTCTTCACCAGCACACAATATATCAACCTATTTACTAACAAGGAAACTTCACAATTATAATATTGTACTTATCCCACTTATAGTACTTTTTTTATTTAACTAATGCCTATTTAATTATAATAATTGTGTTCATTACTAGTGTATTACGATTTCAGATGATTACAAGATGACTTACTTTGCCACCTGACGCAATGGCTTCAAGGCTGGAGCATATAGATCATTACAAATGCAAATCACCTACATATCACGTTATTAATACACTACTAAAGAGAATATATTAATTATGTAACTAAAGAAATTCAAACCGGTCTTAGCAGTGATGTATCCCTGCTCTTCTTTTTAGAGGATCCTTTTCCAGTTTGATCCTCAGGAGTTTGTTCTTTTCCAGTATTAGTTTTTTTATCAGCCGAAACCTGCACACACATGCTCCATTAATATTCAAGAATAGGACCTTTTATGCACCGTGAAAAAAAATAGCAAAGAGAATATAAAAAAGAAATATATGAGTTCATATGTGCACTTATGTAGAATCTCATAAGCATTCAAAAAATGGTGGTACAACATGGTGGTCAAGAGGTGAGTTAAAACTTAACTTTTACAACTATTAAGTTGCCATGCATAGATATAAGTCTCAATCTTTTGGTTTAATACTATTCATACAATATAGCTACCAATTTTTATTTCTTTATTGTTGAGACAGCTGTACCTATTTGGACTAGAATCAATTAAATTGAAGGTCAAGCCTAGCCCTACATATGCGTTATGTTAGATGCACAGTATGCTCTGTGAATTTCCAAAGAAAAATAAGTAGCGGAAGACCTGGTGTATTATTTAGAAAGTATATAAATTTGCGATAATTCCTAGAATACAATATTCCCCAGTAAGTTGCATTATAACATTGGAATTTAATTTATCATTTGTATGTGCCTGATTGTGCGCGTCACTTCAATCAGGCACACCTCACTGAAGCTGATGTGCCTCATACAAAGCAAAGCGGAAGATGTACGCCTCACCGCGCCTTACACCTTGGTGCGCCTCTGACAACACTGGACAATCCTATATCAGGTAGCTTTATACTGAACCTTGGTGCACTAAAAAGAAGACTATGTTTTTTGTCTATGACTCTAGGTATTCTAATAATGAACTAATAAATAAGTAACTAGACTATGCATGGACAGTACCATTTTTAGAATGACATCAACAGCACCCTTACCGTCACCAAGAGCTCCGTCAATTTCATCAATTACCTACAGAATATATAAAAGTTGGTTAAACGTTTATCTATATCTATACCAATATAAAACAAAATCACAAGCAAAATTTGAATGTAAGCCGTACCAAACACTTTGGCTTTGAGTCGGCCATAATTGAGTTCATTTGGACAACATCGAGTATTTTAGCTTCAATGGTTGATGACGATCGATCGTCGCTGGCATTAATCTATGAAAAAGCAGAATATTATCCCACACTAATCAACATAACAAAATTTACCAAATAAAATTCTTTGAAGTAAATAACCAAGCAACAGAAATGTGGGAGATTAATTTGAGCTGAAATATTATAAAATTGTTGATACATTAATATATATGCCTACATCTGACATAGCAGGTTACATATTCAATTCACATCCTGAATACATACTTCTTTATCCCAAATAATGTAAGACTCTATGCTCTGCACAGAAGGGAAAAAACAGAGAATACTTTCTTCCCCATCTTGCTAAGATAATTTATTAATATGTGGAAAGGGATACAGATAGATTTCACTTCTACAATCTAAACTTTCGAACATAAAGTGAAATTAACAATTTTATGATCAATGTGCTGCAGAATAGTCATTCAATCTGAAACACTCTCAAAAAAACATGTAAAAGAATATTTTAATTAGGCCACTTAGGCTAGATAAGTATATTCCACTCTTATCAGCTACAGATGAACAGGCCCTTAATCTGTAATAAAGAGAATAATTATGAACAGATGCAACCCACATATATGAATAATAGATTGGTTAGCATCATGGCAAGTGATTTGATTTTGAAAATTAATGTTTGGCAAAACATAATGCATTGTGCATAATTTTCGTGAAGAGAGTAAACAACAACCTCCACCACTCGATATCCGCAGTGCCTAGCAGCTACATGTGCAAGTGTGGTTTTCCCAAGCCCTGGTGGGCCACACAGTAGAAGGATCTGCAACACACAAGATCAAAGTTACCAAACAGCTAGATCCAACTTATAAATGAAATTGAAGAAAAGAAGACAGCAACTTAAGAAAGAAAACTCTAACTGTGCGGAGAAGTTTTCACAGCAAATAAGCAACTAGCTTGTCGTACACAAAAATAATAGTGACCAGCATATGAAGCTGGGGGCTTGAAGTTGTCAATACTCCCTGTTTATCAATTTATTATAACTAAAATTTAACAGAAAACTACATGTATCATTTGTTAATTTGGAAATATAAGACTTAGAATTATAATAACTGAATGCAAATTGTTTTCTCAAAATTTATCATAAAAAAATATTAAGAAAAAAATGTACAGAAAAGGCACTTGATGGTGCAAGTCCATCAAATTATAATGTTAAACATCCTATGAATGCTTATTTGAAAGATATGATATAACTAACCTTCTGCTCTGGAGTGCCATTACCTTTGCGGTTTCTGTTCCATAAATCCTGAGATCCTTTTAAGTCATTGTTTTCCTGATCTGACTTTTTATACTCTCTAAAAGTTTCCCTATTTTGCCAAGGTTCTTTATTCTTTCCAAAATAACTCTTATTAGACTTCTGATGCTGAGCAACTGACGTATGCCTTCTCAGTGAAGACAATACATCTTCTGTTGTAGTTTTGATTTCAGATCCAAAGACACAAGAGTCCCATTGTTTCAACCAAAGGAGTACCTGCCAAGTATCCGCGTATATATTTAATACAACAAAAACTTCGATTTATGATCATATGATCCCGCAGTTTGAAACAAAAAGTGTATTCTTGAGTAAACTAGATGACATGTACCTCACGATTTGTCTGCTCATCACTCAGAAGTTCCATAAAGGAATTAGGAGAATATTTGTCCACCCAAAGCCTCTCATTCACCACTGGCACCTTGGGCAGAGTTACATCACCCTCAGGTCCAAAACTTTCTAGCAAAGCCTAGAGCCACAACCAAGAATCCATGTTAAAAAAAAAAAAATTAACATATCGATACTTAAGATATTCAATTCGTTCTTCCGTGTCAAGGACATAAGGTATTATTTTCTCCAGTTTCATTTGAAAGCATAAGTTACAGTAAGCGATTAAAAAAACGCACCTTTTCAACAGCTTCCTGCTCAACTCTTTGCATTAATAAACCAACAGGCTCGGCAATGAGACCTGAAATGCTGACGATTAGCATATCTCAAACTAACTTCGACGCAAGAGAACCAAAAGAAATGTACAACACATAGACACAAGAACACATGAATTCCATATAATGTTAAGGCCACACTATACGGGTTCCCAAGCATAACTAGAACAGGCAATAACAGTGATGATATAGCAACAAGAGTTAAATCTATGAAATAAATTTATTTGTTACTTAAAACTGACAATAAACTATTTTTTCACTACAGTTGCTTTTATTTGAGGTCACGCTATACTAAATAGTTTCAGAAGCATAAGTAGATACAGGCAATAACAATGATAACAGTAACAAGTGTTAAATCCTCGAAACAAATTTATTTGTTAATTAAACTGGAAATCATCCTATTTTTTCACTACAGTTGCGTTTATTTGCAGATTATAGATGTATTGCATAATTAAGCCAGACAACTACAATTACGACAAATCAAATCAACACAACTCGAACAACGATAACAATAATCTAATTTCATAACAATCAATAACAGAGAGAGGCATTAGTCGTCTACCGTTGGAATAGACATTGGAATCAAGCTTATTCTTCCTCGTGGAATCCTCAAACCCAAACCTACTAATCTTCGCATAAACCCTATCTCCACACGGTCCAGTCACGGGAACAAACTCTCCATCAATCTGCGACGCGTATCTCGACACAATCATTTCCTCAAACACCTCCACCTCAACACTCTCCTCCACATTTCGTAGCGGAGACGGAAGCCAATCCTCATCATCAACCTTATCATCCTCCACAACAACAACATTTTCAACCTCAATTCTACTCCGCTTTCTAGAATCATCGGTTTTAGTGGCATTACAATCCGATTTGGTTGAAATTGGGGGTTCTAATTGGGGGCGTTTGTTGGAGTCGTTTCGTGTCGAAAGCGGAGGAATTGGAGGAGGTTGGGAGTTGTGTGGGAGGTTTTGTTCGGGGAATGGTTGGGGGAAGTCGTCGTCGTCGTAATCGAAGTCGTCGTGGAGGTGAGAAGTGGCTTCTAGCCATTGGAGCTCGTCTGGATCGGGGATGTCCATGTCCATTATGTCGATATCGTCCATTGAGAGAGAGAGAGAGAGAGAGAGAGAGAGAGAGAGAGAGAGAGAGAGAGAGAGAGAGAGG
>PHNY01299544.1:2860-23347 GCA_003724115.2 Anethum foeniculum
AGAAATAAAATTTGCCAAACGGGACCTATGTGGGGTCTGGATATTGATTTCACTGGCGCTTCTGCATCTCCGCATCTTTCGATTGGGGCCCTAATGTTGGTCAAGTCCCTTAGAGAAGAAAACTACAATTAATTCACTATCCTTGCATCTCATTTATATATTTTTTTTAAATTAATATTTCATTCCGTTATTATAAGTAAATTAAGTCACTTAATTAATCATATAATACAATGCGAACCCAGTTTTGGGAATATAAAATAAAAAATATGATAATTAAAAAAATTAGAAATGAGATAAAAGAACTAATATTCGAAAGGTTTGTAGAATAAAGCTTTGTTCTCATTCGTACATTGATATACTGAAATCAGGATATTATTCCACAAATTTATTTTAAAGATTTGTAATGTAAGCACTACAAACAAGATTATCAAATATACAGCCTTTGATGAATAATCTGTTAAAATGACACTTTTTGTTTACATAATACCTTTATTATAAATAATTTGTATTTGCTATTAGTTGTATTATAATTATTTTTACTGTAACATCTCGATCATATCTATATCAGTATCTTATCTTTTAGATAATTTATGTGTTTCGCATCTCCGGTCGTCCGGCATATTCCTGTCCTTGTAATTTTTTTTGTCACCCAATAAATTCATCACTTCTTTAAATTATTTGACAATACATATAATAATTTCAAATGGGCATTATTTATTCTTCAAATATAACTGAAAAACTATATCTAAATACATGAGCTACTTTGTTATTGATATTCAACATGTCATTAACAAAATAGTTTCTTATTAAGGTGCAAAACACTATAAAAAATTGTGTTGGTCAATAGAACTTTAACCTAAAATTAGCTGATGCTGTTTTGACTATGATTGTGTGATCTGTTTTGATAGTTGATTGAATTTAGCTTACAAGTAGCTTTTTTAATTAGTTGAAAAAAAAATTAAAAAGCTAATTTTCAAACACTAGTAAGTATTAGAGGTTTCATTTGGTCAAATCTCTAATTTAGTTCAAAAAAATAATTTTTTTACCCGTTAACTTCTAAACGGCCTTTGTATTTTTCGTTCACTAAACACCATAATCTATAAAATTCATTACTTTTCACGATTACTACATTATATTGAAAATTGTTTGTTGAGATTTTTAATGTGACCATGTAAATATAATTGATCCAATTTTTTAAGTAATTTTAATGAAACTAACACTACCGAGTTCAAATTTGAAAAGCAAATGGGGCATGTCAATTTTTCTGAACATTTCTTAAGGATAGAAAAATATTATTGAAGGTGAGGTTAAATATTAGTCAATTTATCTCCAAAACTTTCTTTTCAAAAGTCGAAAAAAGATATTTTACACTAATATATTTATATTAAATATTTTAACATAGTTTTATTTTTTTTTCTATTTCTGAAAGGTCGGTAATATAAGAAAAAAAATTATATATCAAATATTTTCCGTCCTTTTCTGCCATCTTTAGTTCTTTTTTTTCTTCCTCCACGAAACTGGCATATCATAAGTATTCAAGAACATAATATTGTTATTATATCAAAAAAAACATAATATTGTTATACTTCGTACTACAAAATAAAATAAGTTCTATTACAAACTTTGCTATCTTACAAAATGAACCTTATTTGTTATCTTTAAATTATAACACTATTTTATTTCGTATAAATGCGTACAAATGTATTGCTGATTTGAGGAATCCGGTCCTGTCAAGCAGCTTGCTTTTTTTATACTCCTCCATAACTCACAAGTAGTACAGTATTTAATTTAATTTTACAATAATTCGTTTGAATAGCTTGTTTTACAAATAAATGCTGCAGGCCGTAAACAATTTCACATATCACCAACCAAACAAAGAAATGTAATACATTAATATATGTTAATTTTAGAATAAATTTGTTGTAAATTATAATTCGTTATTTGCTTCCACCGTTACTCTTACAAATGATAAATTATACATAATCACGACAATTGAATAAAATAAACTACTGTAAGCTTTAATCTAGGACTAAATTCTCAAACATGTAAACACAAAGATTGATCGTGTTGTTGTTGTTTCGGACAAATTGCATTTGTTTTTGCAGACACGATTCCAAAATTCCCGTTTTTGAACGTCAAATAATCAAACCACTCGTGGTTTGAATCAAAAAATCATATCAACACATTACTATAGTTTCTATTTCTTAACACACACGCCTGTTCATTTCTTTTCACACTCAAGGCCCCATCAGTTTGGCTACATTCAAAGACTGCAATTCATAATATTCCAGTCCACAGCCAAAAACACGTATCCTCAGAGTCAACTGGACTATAATTTCCTTTGTTTTTTGCTTCATATTCATGCCTACATATTAAACACTTAAACATATCTTCCACTTGCTATATATAGAGAGAAACAAGGTGTGTGGTTGTATTCATTGACATTTTGTACTCATATTTTTAAGTTTAGATATTAAAGTGATACTACTGTTTTTAAGGAAAGAAACAAAGAGAGAAAGACTTAGATTTCTTGAAAAAATTTAGATTCTTGCAAGTAACTTGTAATTTGTCAAGTTGCATTTTCTTGAAATAACACACAAAGAAACAAGAAATGAGCTTGAGGTCTAATAGTTTTAAGCACTTAGATTCTGAGATCATTAGCAAGTCATTTGGGTCTCCAAGAGTTAGTTCACCAAGAAAGAATTCAATCAGCTTGAAGACGAATGAACCAGTGAAAATTGTGCTGGAAACAACCCTGTCATTCAAGAACTTGGTTCAGAGTATCAAGAAAGCAGGGTATGAGAATGATAGAGCTGATGAATTCAGGTTTATTCATAAAGCTGTGGCAGTGGCACCAATCACACTTCCTGAGCCAGCAGTTTTGTTTTCGCCTAGGCCGGTTAGCGAGCTTGATGCTGCTGCAGTTAAACTGCAGAAAGTCTATAAGAGTTATCGGACTCGAAGAAATCTTGCTGATTGTGCTGTTGTAGTTGAGGAGCTTTGGTGAGTCTTTTAAGTCTTGGTTATCAAAACTTGCTCAATTAGCTGCATAATATTATCTTTTCTTCTTTTACTTGACTTTTCAGTTTTTAATTAATGGATTTTTTGGTTATGTTTTTTATTAGGTGGAAGGCATTAGATTTTGCAGCTCTTAGGCGGAGCTCGGTGTCATACTTTGATGGTGACAAACACGAAACTGCAATTTCGAGATGGGCTAGGGCTAGAACAAGAGCTGCCAAGGTAATTTATTGCTTCATTTTCACAGAGTTGCTTATTTCATTGTCTACATAGTTTTGGATTTCTGATACCAATTAACTTGTTATTGCAGGTGGGGAAGGGGTTAAGCAAGAGTGAAAAGGCTCAGAAGTTAGCTCTACAACATTGGCTTGAAGCTGTAAGATTCTTTATTCTATAAACATTTATTCATTAATCTAGTTATAAAAGGGATAAATTTTTAGTACTGCACTAACAATCTATTTGTTATATGCTTAACAGATTGATCCACGACATCGCTATGGACACAATTTACACATGTACTATGATGTCTGGTTTGCTAGCGAAAGTGTTCAACCTTTCTTCTACTGGTAAGTAGCTCGATTATTCCCTGTGCTTTGTGACATACTTCGACTAACAGATTGGCATGGACTTTCTTATGTGGATAAATAACTTAATGACTGCTGCCTAAATATTCACTTTTGAATAATGAAGGTTGGATGTTGGTGATGGCAAAGACGTAAATCTTGAAAAATGTCCGAGGAGCAAGCTACAACGGCAATGCATCAAATATCTGGGACCAGTAAGTTATAGATCATATAATAATTTGCTTTTAGGGCACGTTTCAATGTGCCATGGTTTAACTTTTGCTGATATTTTCAATTTCTAAAACAGAATGAAAGGGAGTCTTATGAAGTGATTGTAGAAAACGGAAAGCTTGTGTACAGGCGAAGTGGAATATTTTTGGAGACAGTTGAGGGTTCAAAGTGGATATTTGTTCTTAGCACGTCGAGGAATTTGTATGTGGGAAAGAAGAAGAAAGGCGAATTTCAGCATTCTAGTTTCCTTTCTGGTGGAGCCACTATGGCTGCTGGAAGATTAGTTGCTCATGGTGGTGTTCTTGAGGTACTTAACTTTACCATTGTTTAAAATTATTCCCATCCAGAAGTCGTGTTTATGTATGAAAAAAACTAACATTGGTCTGATCTAAAGCTTACTTGTTGCTTTGCACTTGCAGGCTATATGGCCTTATAGCGGGCACTATCACCCAACAGAAGAAAATTTTAAAGAATTCATTGGCTTTCTTGAGGAAAACAATGTGGATCTCACCAATGTAAAGAGGTGTGCAATAGATGATGACTCATTCTCATTTGATAACAGCGCTGAGGAAACAGCAGCAGATGATGCAGTACCAACAACTGCACAACCACAAGATGTAGATACCCTAACCAAGACTTCGGACAATCATGTCAATGCACCAACATTTAACATGGCAAGAAGATTATCTCGCAACTGGACATCAGGAGCTGGACCACGTATTGGTTGTGTTCGCGACTATCCTACAGAATTACAGTTCCGAGCTCTGGAACAGGTTAACTTATCTCCAAGGGTAGCCTCAGGACCAGCATTTGGAAACTATGGTCCCATCCCCTCACCGCGACCAAGTCCAAAGATCAGGATTTCTCCCAGGCTTACATATATGGGACTCCCCAGTCCTAGAACTCCCATTGCCTCCAATTGAAAGCTTTGAAATGGCCTACAAAATTTTGTTGTCCTGGAGCACTATTGGAGTATTGGTGCACTCAAAAAGGACCAGTACAGTAGTACTAACTCAAATTTATTCATTGTTTTGTTCATAAAGTTTGTATATTTTTTACATAGTTCTGTTTTTACCAGTACCTGCCATTTTAGTCATTTAAATTCTTTTATTTCTTGTAAACACAATTGATATTAGTAAAATTCAACTTAGTGTGAAACAAGTATTCAACTCCTCTTTAGATTCAGTGATTCATAGGCTATGCACTTGTGGCGTTCCTTGGGTAGTCAAAATACTTAACAGTTAACACGGCAACAGCACATCCCAAGTTACCAGAGAGTTTGACTCTGAAAATCTGATTCAACAGGTCAATGGCCCGGCTTGGTTTAACTCTACAAACATTACTTATTGTATACTAATATTTTTCCCAACTGATAAGTTACAACAGCACTAGGACCAAAAATGTATTTATGGATAAATAAATATTATTTATTTATTCGTAAATGAATAATAATTCATTTAGATGATTATTTAAATTATTTTCTTATAACTATATTATTTTATACATTTTATTTCAACAAAAAAATTTTAATACATTTTATATTCAGATGTATCTAAAATTTATCACGGTTATATTTTTTATGCCATTTTAGTTATATTAATTTTTTTAAATTTTATATTAGTTATCTATGCAATGCCATATATTACACTACTGGATATGAATTGCACAAAATTAAGGATCACATAAATTTTGTAATGGGAAAAAAGAATCAGCTTTAGAATTATATTTTGAAAAGACATTAACTTATAATTGTATATGAATATTATTTATTAGATCAAATTTATTAATATGTTATATAAATATAAATATATTATTTGAAATATAGTGATTATTCGATTATATATACATAGGGCTATAAAGACTTAAAAATTTATTCATGAATACATTTAACGTAAATGAGATTATTTATTAATCCCATTTGCCCAAGCCGAGATCCTAAAATATGATTCATTTATTGAACATTCATTTATCAAGATTTTACTCTAAATATTTGATTAGTTTATTAATAATATAAGTTATAAATTATCCAAAACAATAAATGTCGCTGTTTTTCTTTGAGCCCACATTACAACAACAAAATAATTTTAAATGTACCTAATTTTCATTTTTGCAAATTCAACTCATTACATAGGTCGTAATTTGTAAGTCATTATTTGACAAAATGAACAGATATAAATAATTTCGAATATCCACCTGCACATCTTTGTGAAGTATAACCTTTTGTGATAGCTTCAGTTCGTATATCTAATTACGAAACCTCCCCATTTCGCTCTGTATATACATTAAGAGTAAATTAGCTTGTAGTTGAGCAGACCGGCTTAAACAAGTAAAATTCTGATCTGTGTAGAACAATAGTGCTTCATAATTTCTTTGCACGAGTCATCTTCTTATAATTAACTGAAATTGCAGATCACTGTAACTGAAAGATAATATTTCTATACACTAGATTAAATTACACCAAGTGGCACTTAGCTCTGCCTTACTGCACTTCATGGTGATATGCAGCTCTTGCTAGTTCAAACCACACTACCTAAAGATTGAGTAAACCCAAAAAATATATATTCAATTCTTCCAAATTCAAAATTTACTAATGGATGCCATACGTTTGCAACTACACAGATGTCTCTCAACATTTCAGATATACAATGTACAAAACGTCCGTAAACATCTTCTCTATAGGGCCTTTGTCATCTTGTTCGTTCTTTCTACTTGCTGATTGGATCTATATACAAGCGGTTCTTGCTAACATAGCAAAAGAACATTATATATCATATGGTCTAGGTGTAAAAAAGTATATACATGAAAAAAAACTGGCACCAAATCTTAATGGTTAATACTGATACTAGTTAGTTGAATTGTGTCGAAGCTTTGTGACGATGCCGGGTACATTGTGAGTTTTAAGGTTCTCATTATTAGGAAAATGCATGGGACAGAGAGAATTTTCTAGCACCAGTGCCCAGCGGAGAAGAGACACCATTACCCTGATTGAGACAACCTGAATTATGTACTGGACTTCTCAGTTATCTGGGATGAACTCAACTCGAATTCACTTTCCGATTCATCAGGTCATGGTAGTAAAGCAGTATGCACATTGGTTGACCCACTATGCTGAAAAAACACCAAAACAACATATTGCCTACCTGCAACAAAAAATGGACCATACATTTGAGGTGCATTCTGAATCAAGATTAGACTAAAATCAAATATTGAACTTTAAAAAAAAAAAAAGATAACAGGGAAAAGACGCATGCAAAATTTATTATATGACAATTCACGAAATAAAACTTGTAAGATACTCGCCAAGCGTGTTATGCACAAACAAGATTATCATTTTGTTCATCACAAAAAAAACATAATGTTCAAGATGAATAGGCACTGTCAAGTGTCAACAAATGCAACTCAATAGTTATTATTTCTACCATAGGTATTGCTTCATCGGCATCACTAATACTACTCTTTTCTCCTCAAAAGGTACAATATAAAATAGATGATTGCAAATGTCGCAGCTACCACTTAAAACAGTATGATAGCCGCACGGTTGTCATGTCGGTCGCGGTGAATGGATGTCAACTCAGCATGTCAACTTGCTGAGTGTTGATATTTTCAGTCGCCTGGTCGACTAAGCGGTCGACTAAACGACTAGTCGAGCTGCTAAGTTGTTCGGGTCACCGACTGGTTTACAGCCCGGTCCAAACCCTGTCCGAACCCGGTCATCTTTAATAAAAATAAAAGAAAGTAACAGGTCTGTCTAATAAAACCCTATTCCACCACAGCCTCCACTCCCTATTCCACAATCAACAACAACGGCCGCTTCGTTACGGGTAAGAGATTTGTTTGATTGCTTCTTCTGTTTCTTCTTTTCTTCTTCTCTGTCTAACTATAACTATATATATTTGTCATCTATATATCTCTGATTCTATAAATTATCATATAAATATGTGTGTATGTTGTATGTAAACTATATATATGTATATCTAATTAAATATATTATACATATGTGAACTTTAAACTGATTGAGTGATTGTTAATTAAATATATATGTGAACTATGAACTACTTGTGTTGTGACTTGTGATATGTCATATCTGAACTTGTACAGAATCACTTGCTTCTTTTAGGCTAATGGCATGAAACTCTGAATATTATGATCCATCTAACAATTCGGCTCTAAAGGCAAAGTCTACTGATCCGTCATAGCCGTAGCATCCAACAACATACAGTGCGTGCAAAAGAACAGGTAGAACCAGTTCCAATTCTTGCACTTCCTGCCTCTGTTAGTTATAAGTAGCCTAGACACAAAAGTGGTTTCTTTAACAACCTGGCCCACTGACTTGCTCCGATATGGCCCCAACTATTTTATGTAGCAAAGTTAAGATTTATCAATTTTAATTAGGTATCATGAGTCTGATTAACTCGGTGAATAGATTACTCTGGGTCTGCCACATTCATTCAATTTATATTTATCAAGTCAAATTAAAAACATCAAATATCATTACAGAAAAGAGTTGATGCTTTTTATAAAGTTTTGTGGTTTTTTAACTTTTGTTTGCGAAGTAAGAAGTGACATGGTGAAAAAAAATTGAAACTGCAGTCAGAAGTGTGTAAGATGAAAAAGAAAGCCATACCATTGAATTCGTGTACTTTTCTTGCAAGTACTTTGTGAACAAGACCAGTGGGACCTGTTACAGTAAAAGAAAGGCACTTAAAAGACCTTCAGCTAAAATAGCAAACTAGCTAATAATGCCCATGCTTGTTCGAAGTTTAAACTACAAGCAGGCATATTTAACGTTCTTCCAAATTCTAAGAGTAGTTCTGAGGGACTAAACAGTAAGCTAAAGGACCCTCTTATATAAGTTATTTTAATATTAGCTACGCATGCTCAATCTCATTTATTTATATGCATCCGCTCAGCTGTAACTGGATTTTAATGTAAGATGTATCTGTATTATAAAAATACCTGCAACATCATGCCCATAAAACCCCAAAACTTGAATATATGGAACGGAACAGCAATGCATAACTGCAGCATACAAAGATTAGCAAAGCCACACATATAATACGCATAAGAAATTAAAGCCTCCAGCACAAAAACACATTGCAGGCTGTACACTAGCAGTAACAATTGTATACATGTAAAATATAATGTGCATGAACAGATTATACCTCATGGAAAACAGCAGAAATGAAGAAAACAACTAGGAAAGTGACTCCCTGTACAATAGCGTAAAAACAGGTAAAGTCAGACCTTCATAACGAAATAAGCACAGAAATGAGAAAGAGATCACATAATGCTTGAATTCAGAAAGGAAAGGGCAATCTTTACCTTTGGTATACCATTTCTCAGACATGGAAAGTACACATGACGGACCATCCATTTGTGAACAGGCTGCATGAAGGAACTATTTGGATCAGCAAACATAGTAGAACAGAAATGATTTATTATAAGCCAAGAAATGGCAAACAATTTCAGAAACTCCTGTACCGGTATAAGCAGTTTTCGCAGAGTCATTGCAATTGAATGTAATATGAGTCATGAAGTAAACAGAAACTTAGTCTATTTTTTGTCGAGTTCAAGTGTCTTATTGTCTAGAAGAGATGAATAATCAAGTGAATATTATTTATAAAAAATTTTGCATAACAGGGATATTTTATCTCTATCTTGAAAGATATAGACATACATTATCACTCCCCATCAAATGGCTCATCGTCATATAAAATTGGTCTATCCTACTAAGAATGAGACTAATATGGAGAAAACATAACAATAATGAGACTAATGTGGAGAAAACATAAAAATCGAGAGAGAGAGAGAGAGAGATTACCATATTCCACATTCTCCAATACTAATGACAACAGCCAAAGAAGGATACATGTGTCATGTAAACAAATTGTCAGTCATCTATTGGGGATGAAAGTTTTTACAACTCGTAAATTACAGAATATAGGAAAACTACCTCCTCCACAGATTTTGCATTCCACCAATCTTTGTAAAACTCACGATCACCAAAACGAAGAATCTCAGCAAGAATATTTAACCTACATGAAGATTATAATTTCAGGATGCAATAGAACAGATCCAAATTCTATTAACTTTTTGCTGCTAGAAATGTGTGTGATCGAGCCCTCATAATGGTCCTACTATAGATGCCTAGCTAAACCTGCGCTAAAAATTATTTGAACTCTGACCAACTGACATGTAAAGGGTTCAGGTTCAGTATATAGGGATAAATACCTACAGATAAATAATATGATACATAATAATGAATAACTAATCATAAAAAATATAATAAATGGTTAACTTTCACTAAATTATCTTAATATCTTAGAATGTAAAATGTTTTATATATTCTGAAAATAATCCTACAAGTTCCCTTTACTGACATTGGACGATCTGCAAAAAGTCCTTGGCTCTAACATAGATACACCTTCAAAGAAATGGCAAGCGAATTGATACACACACCCCAAAGCATATCTAAGTATCTAATTAAAGGATAGATTGTATGTTCAACAAATTGAACTCCTCCTGAAAACAAAAACTCAATATCATAAATCTTAAATTTAAAATATGCAAGGTTCGATAAAGATGCTACTTAGTGTGAGAAGAAAGGGACACTCCCCTCCTACTGAAGCAAGACAGACGAGGATAGGATAAAGGATCGCCTCACCTAAATCTTACAACGGATAAAAATTTCCATAAAGAACACTAAATTTTAATAATAAATCAATTACAACTGAAAATGAAGATATATCTCCTCATATAGGAGCTAAAACCTAACTTGAATAATAATAATTGTAGGTATTTTAACTAATAAAACTATAAAAGAAAATAATCCTAGTAATTTAACTAAAAAAACTATATACTTCTTAACACATATAAAATAAATAATCGACATCTAAACTACAGTATAATACTCCCTCCACAATAATAGGTTCATAGGACAAACAGTCATTTACAGCTAATAACCATATATATCAGAAAAATCCATGACATTTCCAAAAAAATCTGTATTTTACTATCAAAGGGTGCGACTATTGTAGACTGGTAAATATTAGGTGGTGAACTCTTTGACTTGGTGTCATTTAGTATTAAAGAAAGCCATCTCAATCAAAGTTTTAGCATTAATAAAAATCTAAAACATTGCGCAAGAGCAAGCATGCATTTATTCTTTTACCATTTCTATTTTTTACTGATAATATAATGGTCCTCATCTCATTACATCTTTATCGCTTGTCCCTTTAAATTAAGTTTATTTTGGATAAATAAATTTATTAAATAATAGTCCCTCCATGGCTCTATCTAGTGAAGAATTCAACATGATTGGTGTTTGATTTCTTTTCAATTCAACCTGATTGATTATTGTTCCTCCTAACTAAGTTCAGTCTCCACCACCTATTTCCCCTCTAAAATCAAATCTCCATCTTCATCTTCTTCGTCAATCTCATCCTCCTCATATTCATCCCCGTCCCTTCCTCCAATGGTAAAAACGACCATCACATTACAAATGCAATGCTTTAACCTCTTAGCTAAGCAGATTTCCATGTATATACACAGGGATTGAATAAACTGTTGTCAATTACTTTATTAATTAATATACATATATTTAAATTCTTAGTCATTCATTAGCTAGCCTATTCCAGATTCTAAAATGTACGAAGGAAAAGGAAAGTAAGTCTTAATATTACTTTTACATATTGGCAGTGAGAGACTATATTAATGTTGATCTATTATTAAGTAATCCTTTGTGGCCAAAATACCACATTAGGAAATGGTAGTCCATTTTTTACTACATTAGACACGCATATTAAAACAGTGTATCATCTTTAATAGCTTATCATACTGCCTTGTATTTGTTACATGTCTACAAACGAAGAAAAAAGGGAAGAATAAATATATAAGAGAGAAGGAAGTGCACAATTACCAAAGGTGGAAAAGGCAGTAGAACATGCACAGCCAAACATACAAAGTGGGGACAGAAAGCTTCAAAATCCGCTCAATGCCATATAAAAGGTCCGCTTTCAAAGGATGTCTAGAATTTTGTACGATAGGATTAATATACTGCAACATCAAAGAAAAGAAACCACATCAATCGATACCTACACTTTTATACATCGACACAAAACAATAGGCCAACTTCTTAGTGGGAGTAAGACTGACTTGTTCTATAATGAATCCCATGAGTCCTGTAAATATTACCAACTTAATGAGTTGGCGGAGTGCCCAACCCTTCCGAACAGTTGCAGTGCGAGGATAGCTTGTCTGCAATAAACGGTGTCAACAAGATCATTTCTGCAAACAAACATGTATATAGTGAAAGCATAACTGGATTGCAGACATTATAAGCGTACATACAGAAGAAACTTTTAAAACCTCTATTATGCTATGCCAATCAGCAGATGTGCTTCAAACACTATGATTCCGAAATTCACAGCTAATAGTTTATAAATATTAAATAAAAAAATCACAATTCTCATCTACATGGAAAATATACAAGTTTCCAAGCCAATCGAAGGAGCCAACTTAACAGAAACAAAATGGTCGACAGAAAACCAAATGGTTAAACTTATAGACTTCACTAGCAAAATAAAAATAAAAATTGTAACTGATCAAAAATATTGAAGCGTGCCAACTTGATACTGTGTAGGCTACTGACTAAACATAAAAATCAAAATAAACTATGGTTGGTACAATTTTACAGTGAGAATTTCTTTGCAAGCAGCAGCCCAAATGATGATTTCTCATTTTAGAGAAATGTCAAATGGGCACATAGTACTTTGTGAGCCTCTTGTATTTTAAGATGCTATTCAGCATTTGGCAATGTTACTACCAAAAAAAAAAAGCTGAGTTCGTAGTCACTATTACAAATTAAAAGGATACACAAAAAGAACAATCGTCAAATATGCAAGACTAAATTATACCATTGACCAATTAATACAAACATCATAATACTGGAAAGGTAGATTCAGGTCCCCCCGCCACAACAGCAGTAGATATAGCACACATTTTAATACTTGTTTGTAAGACACTGAGTAGAGACCCATCTGGTGCAAATGTTAACCAAAATAGCTGCCGTTATCTATCGTAGAATATAGTAAGATTACATAGGAATTATCATACCACTAACTTGCATAGTTGAATATATACTCGGGACAAAGAAGTTTTTGTGCATCACACTTGACAAACTATTCGCATAGATATTGCTCCTTATTTGCATTTCCCACCGGTATGTCTTGCAATTTCATATTATCATGTGGGCATACAAGTCATCACAACTTACAACACATTAACAGAATTACTGGGGTAATGAAACTTAAAACAATCACATCTCAGATAATTGGAACCAGTTTGGAGTTCTATATTATTACAGAACACGGTCGACGAAAAGTAGTACAGTAAGATAAACATAGCTTAAAAAGAAGTTACCTGATAACATAATGTGGGAGCAACCATGAAATATACCAAACTCTTGAAGCTAACATCGTTCGAGTAGTCCATATACAATGTTTCATTCTATCAAGAAAACAGTATTAAACATTGATTTCAGAGAGCAAAACATCACATAAATTTTTTACAATTAATGGCTCTACAACTTAATTGCTGATTTTGTGGAATTAAGAGTCGATATTATTAGAGTTATCATCGGGATGAAAGAAGGATACAAAAGAACCTATTATGAAGCTTGCATCAATGTACACAGTTAGTGAACTTAGTGTGCAGTTTCCTTATAGTAAGAAGTTCATACTGTGGCAGATAGTAAATACTAAATACAAAATATAGCAGAAAAGTGTACAAACATTAATTTTTGTAGTGTGAAAGAGAAGAGATGTAATTTGGTGAATATAACAATAGCAGAAAGAAATACCAGTTTTGTGTACTGTAGTTTTGAAAAGAGGAAGTTAAATAAACTAGTAACCTTTTCAGCGGAGTCTGCAATTGCTCTCATATCATAATTTGTATGTGCATAAGATACCAACTTTAACCACACAACGCAAGCAGCCAGCATTAATGTGACTCCTGATTGAACAGCAGAATCAATCCTGTAAAGTTTCAAATATATAGTCACCATTTTGGATTGTATCTTTGCAATTTATGGATGAATTCACAAAATCGTTTAAGCAAACGAGAGAACACAAGAATTAAAAACAATACTTCACCTTCTCCAAAAATTTCCAAGTCACCTGATTATCCAATATTAATAGTTTAAATTGCACAATTTATATGATTTATTTTTTAAGGCACGTTGCACAATATATATTATTTATTTTTTAAGGCACCCTAAATCTTTAAAGACTGGGATAAGATGACCTACAGCTATACAAAGAAGGTTCAGGAAAGTTGTATGCTCCTCACTCAAAGTGGAGCTGTATGCTCAAGGTAGGTTATTGGTGGTTAATGACTTCCTCAGTAAATATTGTAATCAATTGAGCTGCATTTTATTAAATAGGTTACGGCTATGTGAGTTAATTTCAATAGTTTGCCACTCTTGCATACCAAGAGGCTGAAGTTCAAACCTTGGGAAGTGACTGTGGGAAGATTTACCCTACTGGTCATGTATGTGTGATTTACCCTTTCTAGGTATTCAGCCCTTTTACAAAAATAACAATAAAACACGTTTGGAATTTTAGACATCACATTCACATCTAGAAAAATTACAGTTCCCACCTTAACACAAGTGATTAGTGAAAATGCTTCAGAGAACAATGATCAAATGAACAATAATGGCACTATATTCGCATAGATTGGCTAATTAACATCAAACTTTAGACATTAACCTACCAATTGTCTTCATTTACTTGAGTGTTTTATCGCAGTGCTTAGTGTATTTTTTTTTAATTCGAGGAGATAGACGTGCAAGTCATATTTGACGATAAGATGCAACAAACCTGAGAATTACAAATGCTGGATAAAAAATTGCAGTCATTGTTATTGCTACGTGAAAAGAAACAGCCACCTGAAATGCAATTATACAGATTAGAGCAAATTAGGCCACAAGATTCATAAGTCTTTAACTTTTACTCAAAAACTACACACCCACACACACACACACACATATTTTTAGATGCTAAAATATGATAAATTTTATAATAATAATTACAAGAAAATACTGGGAAAAAAAAAAACCACACCAAATTTAATGTGAACGAGAGTCAACATAAAACTTTTGTTCATTACACAAAAAGATGAAGTAACTAAAAAGTGTGGTTCATTCTTGAAGAAGCATTAATCATATTCAACATCAAGGTTCTCAAACTCAATCAAGATCGATATAATGACCTTCAACACCCGCAAGTTCTTCCTTTTCTTCCCCATAGATCTCCACCAAATCAACTAGGCACCTTTTAGATAATGATAATCCAGAAAAGGCATACTTCCCTTTGTTGCTAGCATTTGAGAATCCATGTAATCGTAACCTAGAATAATATTTTATTTATCTCAATCTTGAGTCTTTATCCTTAAGCATAGTGCACCAATTATCACTTTTTTAAGTAATAGTTGTAGATTACACAAGCATTTACAGCTGAGAATTAAATGCAAGCACTAAAAGAAACGCCTAGATAAAAAAAAAAAAATATATATATATATATATATATATATGTTTCTTTTTCTTATTTGGCAACTAAAAACTACAAAAATGTCAGAGTAATCAATGATACATATTTCAGAAGGGGAAGATCAAAGGTACAACTGTAAACTACAAATGAAAAAAGTAGCAAAGAATGGTCTATTATACAACCAACAAAATGCTTCAGAGTCACTTACCTTCTCTGAGATGAATCTTTGTCGCACCAATTTTTCAACACCAAATGCAGCAAGTGGTAAAAACCCTAGGCTGAGACTGAAATATTGTCAAGAAAGCAAATAATATCCATGTCAGCAACTTGCTTCAATCGGTCTTGTGACAATACAACATCAGATGTAAGTAACATTGATCCCCGAGTAATAATCACCCACATAACTTATTACTTAAATATAGAACAAAAAACTACAAAAGAAAGCAGTTCAAGTTTTTACCAACACATCAAAAGGGGCCAATCCCTCAATGATCTAGAGCTAAACCAGAAACCTGCTCTAATCAATATGCCATACTGCAAAAACAATCAACAATTCGTCATCTATAGGTCATACAAACACACAACTGTCTATTTTGATTCATATTGTCTACATTAACCTATGTAACATCATGTGAGCCTTCTTTAGTCATAAAAACAAGAATAACTGTTAATGTAACCATTATACTTTTACTGAAAAATGTGAAAGGTATGTAATACAGAAAAAGAAAAAACAGAGCCAACCTTCATCAAATTTTCGATGATGAGCCTGCTATTCACAGCAACAAGCACTACTATACAGAGATTGAGAAGACCGGCATGGCTCTGCAAGAAAAAATGTTAATCACTTGACACACTTTTACAACACCTAAATTGAACAGAAATGTGATCTTTCGTCTCTTTAATTTTTAAGTAATATATATTACAATATCTGTACATAACCCAATAATATAAGAAGAGTAATTTCATCAAAATTGACATTTCCCCTTGTCCAGATAGCATACCTACAAAAAATTTTACAGAAAAAATAAAAAACGAAGTTCTGAAAGAAATTATTTAGGAAGCACTTGCAAGTATAGCATTTGCAAATTGTATTCATCTCTAAACCCAAATTAGAGAATTGGACTTGCCTATAATACATACACATTCCAGTTCTAATTACTCTAATTTATCACTAGCTCACTGAATAAAATATAAACATTTCAATATCGACCAGCACTAATAAGTTTCAATTAACCTGCTTATACAATATACCTCGCACATTCTAATCATTCAGTAACGAAATTTTCACTACAAACAATAATTTAAAAACATAGATTCATATAGCAAAAAACTATACATTATGCATATTCAACATCACACACTTGAATATTCTATTAACAGTAAACTAGTTAAAATTATGCAATACGAAATACGAATTAAACATCGCCGTTAAAATTTCTTATGCATTTATCTAGACTAGTATGATACCATGGTTAAAATACGTAACACATTACACAGATTAAACATCACTGTTAAAATTCTTATGCTTAATAATTTATCAAGAACCGTAAACTATTACAGTTAAAAATCGCAATGCTGAATACACTACACAAATTAAACAAAGCAATTAAAAATTCTTACTCATTTATCTAGACTAGTAAATAACCGTGGTTAAAATGACATCACGGTTAAAATTCTTATCAATTTATCGAGAACAGTAAACTACAGCAGTTAAAAATACGCAATACATTACACAGATTAAACATCGCGGTTAAAATTTCCTATTATTTTACCGAGATTAGTAAACTACTGCAGTAAAAACAAAACACGTGGTCTCTGACCCTCTATTATGTCATTACGTTGAGACTACCGTTTCATTTCGTATTTACGATACGTCGGGACCGAGAAAAAATATTATTTATCGAGATTATTAATTTATCGAAAAATCAACTATACCTGTTTAAAAATAGCGTCGGAGCTAAGAGGACTCTCCTTGATATACCGATGAGCCGGAGACGAAGCTCGCAATGCGAATTTCAATACTGCTTTATCTTTTTCAACGTCTTTTACTTTTTTTGAATTCGCCGGCGGTCCGGTGGGATTCCGGTCAATATTTGCGTCATTTGGCGATGACTCGGTCGCAGCACTCGTTCTTCGCCTAACTGAGTTGTCGAGATCCGAGTTTTGCTCCATTGAATTGAAATTAAAGCTCATGCAATAGAGATTTGAATGGTGAGATACAGGCGGGTGGTATATGCTTATATGTGTTAGTATGTATTTTGTGTGTATATGAGTAAGGCGGTCTGGCGGTGTAATATTTTCTATTTTCTCTTTTCTCTAAAGTTACTAGAAACAACGATGGGGATAATAAGAAAGATATTTTTGTTTGCATCAAAAAAAAAAAAGATATTTTTGTAAACGTGTTTTTGTTTGATATTTTCTTTGGAAAAAGGAGAAAATGGTAGAATTTTAAAAAATAACACTCCAATAATGAGTGATGAGAATATAAATTTTGAAATTTTTGATAAAAATATATCATTTAAAGATTTTTTTAAAAATGAGTACCCCTAATAAACATATTTTAATGGGTATTTTAAAAACCTTTTCACACCCAAAAAAAAATCTGATATAATTCTTATCGTTTAGGGATTGTCATCGTCTTTTGGTTGATAACTAATATATTGATAACTAATATAATAACTTGTGCTAGACACATGTCGTTTTCTAGAAATATTTTGTATAACATGTAATAATATTTTTTATCATTTATTTATTAATAAAATTATATAATATTTCAAGTGTATCTAATATTAGCCGACTAACCATAACATGCATGATTAATATATAACTAACAATTTATTTTCTTGTATGTGACATGTAATTGAATGAGTGTAATTAGTGTTCGTAAGTGTTTTAAGTATAAAAGGCTAAAATTTAATATATATATATATATATATATATATATATATATATAATTTGAAAGTATGTTTATGTCAAACAAATTAAAACTTAAAATATAAAATAAATATATATATATAATATTAATTATTATCATAATTAATATTTTGATACTAAATTTTTATCAATTTTTTATCGGGCACAATGTCAATTATTCTTATTTGGGTGAGTAAATGCGCTTTGACTTGTCGTGGATGGAGAATAAGTTTTTTGTTATTAACTATTTTTCTCATAACATATATTTTCATTTTATGGGTGTTCTTTTTCATACAGTAAGATTTAATAGTCTAAACGTTCTCTTTTTCATACAGTAAGATTTTATAGTCTAAACGTTCAGGGATAATTTGCGTGCCTTTCGATTAGATGATAAACTTTCTTGAACGAAAAAAAACACATTTTGCAGATATATTGTATATAGATACATTTCAATAATGAAAAAGTTACTCTTGTAAAAAAAAAAAATTGGCTTGTACTCCTACATGAATTAAGTTTTTATTCAAATAATAATAAAATTTTACATGTTTAAATATATGTCACAATTTTGTAAGTCGCATGTATATTTGTGAGCATCTATTGCATAATATCAGAAGGTGACTACTATAAGAACTTATAATAGTTTGACTTTCAAAATCTTTCATTTTCTATTGATATAAGACTTCTCAAAATAAATTATTGAGTTGACTTCTTAATTGTTTATTTTGGAAAGTAGTCTTGATTACAAAAATATGTTGTTTTATTATTGATATAACAACATTATTTTGTTGGTGAAAAAATTTATTTAAAGTTATTAGTATCTTGCCTTGTGTACTTAATAAATATACTAATATTTAAATTTATTGTCAGATGAAATTTTTTATGAATGTAATAAGAGTGTTTTAATAATTAACATAATTTATTTTGTCTTTAACGATTTTTCATAATTATAATCTTATTATATGTTATTGGTTTAAATATGTTTCGTATTTTCACATTAATCGGATAGTATTGTAATTCGTGTCTATCAAGTAAACTTTCTTAATTTCATTATATAATAGTTTCAATTATTTTAAAAAATTATTTACCTTCTTTCAAATGTCTAATTATAATAAATAGCTATTTTATGAAAGATATATTCAAATATACTTAATCAGACATACTCACTCTTTTTAACAAATTCAATTAATAAATTTTAAAATAAAAATATTATTATTTAAAACAAAAGAGCACCGCACATCTTATAGAATACGTAAACAAATCAACAAATATGAAAAAAAATATATTATATAAGTTGCAATAATAATATCAAATTTTATTCTCATGCGACAAATACATATTAACTGTATGAGTAAAAATTTAAGTGGTGTAGTGACATATTGTTATTAAAGTGTGCAAGTAAATGGTTAGACTTAGGTTCAATTCCCAATAACAACACTTTTTTTAAATATAATGAAAACATGGACAAATTTGTCATTTCATATAAATAAAATGTCTCACTAACAGCCTGTTTGGCAAACATCCAACTTATCAACTTATCGACTTATTTCGAAAAAAAAAATTCATATTTACATGTTGATTTTTAGAATTAAATATTTAAGTAGGATTTAATATCTCTTATATGCAAAAACTTGTCAGAAATAAGTAACTTATTTCAGAAAAACTTATTTCAGAAAAAAGTACAGTTTGATGTACTTTTTTCAGAAATAAGTAACTTATTTCTGACAAATAAAATTTCCCAAACAGGCACTAATTTTTATCCATGTTTGATTATTATATATAGAAGTGATAAGTCCCCTAATTGCCTCTCTTTGTTGAAAGTGTTAGTACCCATTGGTGATTTTTTTTCCTCATATATTGGGTTTGTTTCTTTCTTTACGAGAGTCTGTTTGATTTAGTATTCAGGATCATAGACATGCATGATTTGAGTTGTATGGAGTCGCAGTCATGATCAGTTGTTTGAATATGTTTTGACAGATCAGTTATATACATTCCTCATGATCAGGAGTGAGCATTTTCCTGTTCAGAACCGGGAACCGAACCGAAATTTCGGTTCCGGTTCGTGCCTTACATATTTCGGGTTCAGTTCGATTCTCATTTTTCTGAAATTTTGGTTCTCGATTTGGTTCCGGTTATTAGTATGCTATAACCGTAAGAACCGAACCGAACCATATATATATATATATATATATATATATATATATATATATATATAT